>APFE030596970.1:93715-191475 GCA_000404065.3 Pinus taeda
CAAAATGTCCTCCACAAGGACCATCGTGACAGGCTTTCAATATGTCATAAATCTCATCTTCCCCAATGCATCTCCTAATTTCTTGATCTATCCCTGTATGGAACAGACACCCGCTTATCTAGCTGTACCTAGCACTTTGCTGGATGATCTTTCTTCTTTCTCTGTGTGATAGGTGTGATGGTAATTTTCCTGCAACTAAATAATTAGCAATGTCTGCATACCAAGGTGAGTGACCAGATACTGCAAATAGATACTCATCCGGAAAAGAATCATCTACTGGAACATTTTCACTGGTTTTTAACTGAGAAAGAAAATCAGCAACTACGTTTTCTTTTCCTGGCCTATCTACTATTGTGATATCAAGTTCCTGTAATAGTAATAACCACCTGGTGACTCGAGCATTAGTAATTGACTTATTCATTAAATACTTGATGGCCGAGTGGTCTATATGCACAAAGGTAGTATAGCCAGTAATATAATGCCGGAATTTATTAATAGCATAAATAACTGCTAAAAATTCTTTCTCAGTTACTGTATAATTTAACTCAGCTGGTGTCATGTTTTTACTAATGAAATAGATAGCATAGGGGAGATTATTTTCTTCCTGACCCAGGACAGCTCCAATTGCCGTGTCTGAGGCATCAGAGGAAATGTGAAAGGGCAATGCCCAATCGGGTCCTCTCAAAATAGGAGTTGTGGACAACTAATGCTTAAGTTTATTGAATGCAGTCTCACAGTCATCAGTCCACTTGAATTTAGCATTTTTCATTAATAACACAAACAAAGGGGAGGCTATTTTGGAAAAATCTTTAATAAATCTTCTATAATAACCGGCATGTCCTAAAAAACTTCTTACCTTTGTTTGTGTTTTGGGGATAGGAAGGTTCTGAATCACATGAATCTTAGCTGGGTCGACTTGGATTCCCAAAAATGAAATGAAATGACCTAATACAATGCCCTGGTTCATCATCATGTGGCACTTTTCAGTGCTCAAAGCGAGGTGTGCTTCAATACACCTTTTGAGTACTTTTTCAAGGTTTTGGAGGGCATCCTCAAAGGTCACTCCATAAGGAGTAAAGTCGTCCATGAATATTTCTAAGGAATCGTTTAGCATATCAGAAAAGATTCCTATCACCACTCTTTGAAATGTCGCTGGGGCGTTACACAACCCAAATGGCAATACTCTATAGGCAAAGGTTCCCCATGGGCTGGTAAATGTGGTTTTGTCCTGATCCTGGGGTGCAATCCTGATTTGGTTGTATCCACTAAACCCATCCAAGAATGAGAAGAATTTCTTACCTGCTAGATTATCCAATACTTGATCAATAAAAGGTAAAGGGAAATGATCTTTTTGTGTTGCTTTATTTAATGATCTATAATCTACACATACTCGCCATTTCCCATTCTTTTTTGGTACAATTACGAGTGGAGAAACCCACTCGCTGTCAGATATTGGGTATATGAATCCTGCATTTAGGAGTTTTTGGAGTTCCTCCTTTACAATTTCTCTGAGGTTAGGGTTCATTCTCCGTTGGGGTTGGCAAACTGGTCGGGATCCCTCCTTGATGTATATACGATGAGTACATAATTCAGGGGAGATTCCTTTCATGTCTGTGTAGTCCCATGAAAATTCCTCTTTGTTTGCTTGGAGTAACTTTATTACTTTTTGTTTTTCATCCTCTGTCAAATCAGGATTTATATTCAGCATTTTACCAGGCTTGATTTCAACTGTTGTGCTCTTGGAAGAGTTACCTAGTGCTGTTTGGCATAAATTTTCATCATTCCTATTCTGCTGGGATTCTGGTTCTAGGATTGCAGCGAAGTGATTAGATGTTTCTGGGTTAACCGAGAGGGTTCAGAGATAAAACTACTAATTAGCTCATCTTCGGTGGAATCTTTAAAGGTCAAAGCTTGTCCAATAGTTAATACTGGTTGGGTTTCCTCATCCTCATAGTCTACCCATATAGAATTATCACTGTTAATCATGGGAGTGGCATGGGGGTAGAGGGTGAGCTGTTTGGTTTCTTGTCCATTGGAGATGGTCACTGACCCAGATCTACAGCTGATGAAAGCATCTGCTGTAGCCAACCAAGGTCTCCCTAGAATCAACGGATGACCCCCCAACTTTGTTTTGGTTTGTAAGACCACAAAGTCAACCGGGTAGTTCCATGATTCTACAGAGATTATAAGGTCTTCAATGACCCCTTCCGGTTTGATCGTAGAACGGTCAGCTAGTTCTAAGATAGTAGGAGTTTCCGTGATAAAATTTTTCAATTGAAGCAATTGAGCTGTCTCGAGAGTCATGATGTTTATTGCAGCTCCTAAGTCTACTAAGACCTTAGAGATAAAGGTTTTTCCTACCTGGACTGTTACTGTAGGGTGACCAGGGTCACCATACTTGACAGGATCATCTTTTTCAGTCATTAAGGCAGTTAATTCCCCCATCACATGAACTGTGAGGGGGTCTTTAGTCTTCCTTCCAGGCTTCTTTACACAGATGTCTCTAATAGTTCTAGCGTATATAGGCACATCCCTTAGTGCTTGCAATAATGGGATTTTTACATACAAGTTCTGTAACTCTCCTAACAGATTGAAGGTAGGCTGTTTAGGTACTTTAGTGAGAGTTAGTCTTTCAGGGAATGGTGGGTCTACCATTTGGTCATTATTGTTGGGTGCTGTTTCTACTGTTTCAGTATTATGGTTAGTTGATTTCTCTTTTCTAGTCTCTTTTTTATCAGAGTCTGTGATATCATCTATAATAGGTTCCACTATTCTCCCTGAGTGGAGATGGATGTCATTACATTACAAGGGAGGAATAGACTGACTCTGAATGTCAATAACTTGCAAGGCTTTATTATTCGGGTTAGGGTTAGGTTGTACAGGCAGATGTGGTCTCATTGTCTGATTATTCGGAGGATTATTAGGTGGTAAGGAAAGAGATTGTTGTTCTTGAGGAAAAGGTATCTGTTGGGCTGCCCAGTTTGGATTCCATTGATTAAAGTATGGTTGCTGAGGGGCCCAAGGATTCCACATAGTAGGGTCGGGAAAAGGTTGCTGCATAAGTGGAAAGTTCATTGCGTTGAAGGGTGGGTATTGCATCTGATTCTTGGGTGGGTAAAAAGGAGAACTATTATTCCAACGATTGAATGTTGTATTAGAGCTCGTACCTTGTCTTTGCGGCCATTGCCTCCTCTGAGTCATTAGATACACCGCTTCAGCTTCTTCTTCAGTTGTTTGCAGTGCTGCTTTGATTCCAGGAAAAGAGGGGCATTGCTGTGTTTCATGATCCTTCTCGCAGATTGTACATATAGGCATTCTATCCAGTGGGCATTCTCTAAGTGGATGTTTCTCTCTGCATTTTGAACAGAAAATCGCCAGAGTAGCTTCTACTTCTGCCTGTTTCTTTTTGACCTGCAGAGAGTCAATCTGTGAAGCAAAAGAACTTAGCATTTCAGTTTTCAATTCTTCTAATAAGTTACCTATCTCTGCTCTTGTTGCTCCTCCACTGGCTGACTTTTGAACCCTTGAATACACATTATCTCTGCCTTTCGATCTGCCTGCCGCTCCCCTTGAACACCACATACAGAGCTTAATAATTTCTTCAAAGTGTTCTTTATAAATGTCCCCTTTTCCAAGCATGTTCAGCATGTCCAGGCAATCATCTCTTACCCCTTTTAGCAGTATGGTCTTCAAAATATCTTTGCTCATATTAGGATGATCAGACCGCTGCAGATTATACTGTAATCTTTCCACGAAATCTTCTAAATTCTCGTCCTCTTTCTGGACCATTTTAAACAATTCTTCCTTTCTTTCTCTTGTTCGATAGTAGTCTTGATACTTGGCCAGAAATTCCTCTTTCATTTGGTCCCAGGTGGTGATTGCGTGAGCTCCCAAGCTCATAAACCACCTCAATGTGTTCCCTTTTAATGTTGCTGGAAACAATTTCAGCTTTTGATTAGGACTTATGTAATCATAGCTTCTGCACAGTATGTCGAATTCGAAGAGGAATTCGTCGAGATCCTCAGAGGACAACCCATGGAAATTGGGTAACGCCGAGAGTGGAATATTTTTCATGGGGGTCGTTCCTCTCGGAAGTTCCCCAATAGGGAATTCCAGGGTAGAGAGCGAGTTTTCCCCTCTCCCTTCTGTTCTGTTATCCTCCATCGGGATTTTCCCTAAATCGCTTGCCTTGTCTTCTGTGTCTTTTGTTTCTTCAGGTCCTTCTTCCGGTTCCTCGGTGTACTCTGGTGCTTCCGGCTCCCTCTCAGGTCCTATCACTTCCTCCGTCTACTGGTCTGTTAGTGAGGAGTATTGGATCTGGGGTCTCCGGGAACTCGTCCTCTGTGATGCTTCGGCCTTAGAGACTATTTCGTCGATGAAAGTCTTCCTTCCTCCTTTGCCGTCTGTAAAATTAGGTTTCTTGTGTCCTCTCATACACCTGTTATTTTCACAAAGAAACCATTAATGCTTTTAGAGTTCTTTAGTTTCCTTCCCCGACAATGGCGCCAAAATGTTGGCTAGTTGAATTGTTTATGAATTAAACATTCAAGTACCACATTAATTGTCGACCAGGGAAAGTCTTTTTATTTCAAAGGCACTGCGTACTGTATGTACTTAGAGTCTAAAAGCATCGAAAGCTGTAGTATACGTAATTCTTACGCTATGTCATTACAGTACTTGTTAAAATGAAAACAATTAATTAAATCTACAAATCTGAAAAGCAAAATAATGGACGCTCTGTTGGCAGAGGATCAGGACCCTATCCTCTAGATGGGGACGTTCAGCACCTACCCCTGTAATCAGAATCACTGATGCACACTGCACTCTCATTCACCGGTGAGAAACAAAACTCAAAGATCAATGAAATAGAGTACTAGTAAAACAAAGAATACCAGAGGTAATGCTATCAAATCCACACAGAGTACTGAAAAGAAATTGCTGCACACTTACACAGTTGACAGGAAAGTAAATGGGTGAATCTTGTGAAGAAGGTGGGCCCAGTCCTTCTCACAAGATTCCCCAGGAAAACGAAGACGGGATTAAGTACTCAAAACAGTTTTATATTCATCTACCAAAAAGATTAAATACAATAGAGTTCAGCCTTGCTGATGTTCTCAGAATCTCAGTTACAGACTGACCATAAACACCGAACTCCTTCGTTTCATGTAGATGTCTCCTCTTTATAGAGGAGACATCTATTACAATAGAATATTACAGCCTATTCAGTTAACCTGTTTTGTCAAAAATAAGCAATTTAGAGTGTTGTTACAACAGTATGATGATACATCCTTTTCTTAAGCTTTAGCTGTTACACGGTGGGTAACTGATTTTGACTGTCTTCTCTTGGGATCTTCGTATTCCTTCGCCATTTCCCCATGCTGTTCATGCCGACTGTGTTCTTTTTCTTTAGACTTCCGCTTGATTATGCCACGTCACAATTCTCTAGATAGCTGCCATCTGTTGTCCATGGCTGTTACAAAATAGCTTGCTTTAGGTAATTGTTGTTGCTGGTGTTGCAGCAACAGCGTAGTTGCTGTTTCTGGTGTTGCAGCAACTGCGTAGTTGCTATTTCTGGTGTTGCAGCAACTATTCATTATAACTCCTACAAGCTTAAGACGATTATTTGACAGTTTAGTCAGTGTTTCCAAGGATAAGTATAAAGATATTCACGAATATGAAATAAATATTAAACATAGATGTGCGGAAGGTTACTTCATACCTTGGGGTTAATAAGTCATTATATAAAATAAAAGCTTTCACTTATGACTGCAAAAAGGGTAATTATACGGCAAAAGATAAGGTCAAAAATAGGTCAATTGTGAGTCCCAACACCAATCTCCTCTTTACATGTATTTGTATCTTTTATTTTAGTTTGTAGATTAGGTTGTTGTTAGATGTATTTATTTTATGGCTAGGAATGGGTTTCTTTTGTTGATTCAGTAGTTTTCTTCCATTTATGCTTTCTATAGCAGGTCAAACAGTGATCAACAAAGATTCAAAAGGCTAGCAACAATGCCTTGGCATCTCTTCCTCCCTTTGGGACCATGATTTGAGGCAAAGACCCTCTTGCTACCCCAAAAACACAGGTTTTCCTCCTTCATAGGAATTCTAGTGTTTGAAGATTTTTAGAAGGTTAATAGTCTAGTCTTGCTTCACTTTAGATCTTCTTGATCATGCTTACTTCCTGATTTGCAATAGTCTTCTTTCATGCTTTCCTTTCCTACAGTATTTCTCAGCATTTCCTTTCATAGATCATAGTTTAGGCTAGTTTGATGCAAAACTCTATTTTTCTAGGTGCACTCACTTCATTGCTTGTTTGATCTTATTAGCTGACTTTCAATTCCATGTAAGCAGATCTCTTCTAGAAGTAGGCCAACCTATCATCCATCCCATCCTCCATCTGATCCATGCTCTATAGGTCGCCCAAGTCTCCCCTCAATTCTGCCTCAGTTTCATGTATTTTCCATAGAACTTCTTCCTCTCTCCTTGAGCAAATCCAATCATCTTTCTCTCTCCTGATGATTCTTGGTAGACCCTAGGTGCCCTAACACCTCATTCCTACCTTCACATACCTTTTCCACCAACTTTGACACCCTAAAAACAGTGAAAAATTCTTTCGGCCTCCTCCTGTAGGCCTCTTATAGAACGTTGTTTTTCTTCCTATAGATTTCTTGTGTCCTCCTGTAGATTTTCCTGTACGCTTTCTTTTGAAGGCTGAGTGTGGGAAAGCCTCCAGAAGGCCACCTGAGGCCTGCTAGGACCCATACACACCATCATACATCACCTCAAGTACCAAAACCTCCCTCCAATGCCACCTATTCACTGCCACATCCACAAACAATAATTTACATGCATGTCAAATTCACATAAAAATACATAAAAAATCCAAAAATACGTTTTTTGCTCATTTACATCTAGAAATAGCTTAGTTAGATTTTCTTCACTTCCTTGAGTAGGTAATTCCATTCTTCCATGATTTTCATAGTGCTTTTTGCGAAAGTTGGATTAGTTGGTTAATTTGGGTTTACTAGTTTTGCTTTACATTTCAGACTTTCTCCTTTCTGTTGTTAGAATAGTATCTGTAGAGTAGTCTTTCCCTCCTTTCATCACATATAAAGCTTCTCTTGGAATCCATAGAAGTTGGCTTGAGCTCCTATTGATCTTGCGTCGGCTCACCAAGTGACAACTTGTAGTAAGAACTAGTACTTGTGCATATAGCACCGTTGCTTCCAAGTTTGTTACGAACTACTGGGTTGATAAGAGTAAATTAGGCAGCCTAGGAGTTGCAACATTATTGCTCCAATACTAGTGCTCACCATAGATGGAAGAAACCCACATTACTATTGCAGCCAGTCAACATTGAACAACCATTTGAACAATGGGGACTGGATATAATAGGTGAGATCGTTCCTCACTTTTCAAAGAAGCATAAATATATCCTTACAGAAATTGATTACTTCCAAAAGTGGGTGGAAGAAATTCCACTTAAGGTAGCCAATTCTGAAAACATCATTGAATTTATTGATCAGTTTCTATTACCATATTTGGTCTACCATCTGCTCTCATGTTTGATAATGTATCTTATTTTATAGGAAATGCTATGACAAAATTTTCTCTTAAAATAGGGTTTAAACTTAAATACTCTGCTAACTTTTATCCTTAGGGAAATGGCTTGGCTAAATCTACAAACAAAAATCTCATAATAATTATCAAATGAACCATTGATCAAAGTCAAAAAACCTGGCACATATCTCTATGGGCAGATCGAATAGCACAGAAGGCCTGAATAGGAAATTCTCCTTTTAATTTGGTCTATGGGAAAAACGTTGTCCTCCTTACAAATGTAGCTATTCCCTCTCTAGCCCTAGTTCAATTTATTGAAGAAACCCCTTATTCTTCTATGCAAGTGAGATAATCACAAATCATTAAGCTTGAAGAAGAAAGGGAAAAGGCCAAAATCACACATGCACATCATCAACAGTTTGTCAAATCTTCTTTTGATACAAATTCTGTAAGTTCAAAATCCTTTCAGCTCTGAGACATGGTATTGAAATGGGAAAAAGCAAGAGGAAAAAGCTGAGAATACCAAATTCCAAAGAATGTGGCTTGGATCATTTCAGATTGTGGAACAAATGGGCCCATCAACCCTTTTATTGAAAGATCTATTGGGCAAGAGAGATTCTCTGTCTGTTAATTGGAAGATCTTGAATAAATCTATTTCATAGAAGATAATCTATTCTATTCATTGTATATTATTTCTTTTACCTCTTAGGAAAATAAAAGTTCAGTAGATTTTACTTTTGGCCGTTATAATAATAATCTCTTTTATATTTTGACTTTTCACCTGTATAAGTAGAGATTGTTAAGAAGGTGATTTTTACATTTGAAACATACGCTAAGTCCTATCTCTCTAAAATTCCTTGTCCTCTACTAAAATTAGTTATCCTTTGGTGAAACTCAACTTTGTAAAAGAAATTTTGTTCTACCATTAGTTAAGAAAAGTATATATAACAAATAAATGACTTTGTACAGAGAAGCATCTTTAACTCTATAATTGTCATCCAGAAGATCTTAAGAAGTCAATGATTCTCCCCATCTAGTAAGCTTTCACTTTCTAGAGTGTAATTCTAATTTTTTGTTAAACTTAAAGGATAAGAGGTCTCATCAAGAGCCGACTTACCATGATCATAAGGAAGTAACAAGCTAACATTGCCAATATTGCATACCAAAACAGGGTAATGGCTTGAGATTATGATTAATCAAAAGACAAGAGGTCTCATCATGAACCAACTTGTTCAGTTAAAGTTACAACCAGTGAATGTCATTGTCAATTTTTGGCTACCAAACCAAGACAATGAACCTTAAGAAAAGAATTGAAAATGTTAAGAAAAATGAACTGTTTAGGAAAGAATGAGAAAGCAACTAAGTATATGAATATGAATTTATCTTTAAAAATTACACTCTTACCTAGAGGCATATAGAATCATTGCTAGTTAAAAGGTAACCCTATTGAGGCTATGGATGCGTGCTAGTAGTAGAGGTTGTACCTATGACAACTGAGTACATCTAAAATCTAATTTGCCAGAGTCCCATGTTTTTATCTTTGAAACCCAGTAATGGCTGATGTAGATAAAGCAATTTTCATATTGAAGAGGATAATCAAATGAATGATAATTAAGTACATTTTGTGTTTTATTATTCAGCGAAATGTTACTTATCTTATATTTCATGTCTTTTATTTTTTGAACTACCTTTATTTTTGAAGGTTTTAGAAATTTCAAAAAACAGTTAGAGATTGTTGGTTCTTCCACCGAATAGCTAATTGTTGTGCTATTCAACAACCCCCCCATTTGTTAATATAATAGCTAAAATTCTATCAATAAATAGGGACCCTTGATAAAATACTTCAAAAAAAAAATTTAGCATTTAGACACATTCTTTTAAATTTTCAAGATTAAAGCAAGATATCAAGCCAAAACCCTTTCAAAGCAAGCAATACATGCCTTTTCTTATACACACAAAAGCCTTGTTAACAAGAGAAACACGCAAAATCTTATCAGAAGGAATCACGGTGATTAACCTAAATATAATTAGGTTTTTCATTCAAAACTAATGCCTAAGGCATTTCCTCAGTAAATAAAATCTCGTATCGCATATTGCCATTCACAAAGGGTGCACTCTCACGAAACATGTTGAAGCATGCGAAATGTGATATTGCGATGAGGCAGTCAACCTTATCGCATCATGTCAAAACCGCTTAAGAAAGGTCTTAAAACTTACTAATTGCCTGATGTTGCAAAATGTGATAAGAGCCCGGACCCCATTAAAGCCTATGTCATAAAGTGGCACTTAAATCCACCACAAAATAAAAAAACACTTTATAAGGTGAAAATTCCATCAAACAAGCTACATTTTAAATGATAAAGAACACACCATTCATCCCGCATCTTGCCTCCCACAGAAATCCAAAGAACTTTAAGAAAGTGCACAATCAAATATGTGATAATGTGATTTGTGATATTACATCGCAATCGCAAAATCAACATTCTCGTAAATTAAAGCTTGGAACCTTAAAAGTTTTCCTTCCCATTTTATGATGCGGAACATTAATGAGAAATAAAGGTGGTGAAAAAAAACCATTAGTGGATATTTAGTATGGGTTAATGGCGTTTATGTTGAAAAATGGCTCGACGTGATATGACATCTTTTCATCTGCGTTTAATTTAAAACTCCTTTATTGTCACCTTTTTAAGGTTATATGTATCATTCATGCTCGTTTTCATTCTTGGCTGTGTCTATTTGATATCTTTTGCTATGCTCCATTTCAAGAAAAATATGCAAGAAGATTCATTAGAAGCAATGGCAAATAGGGGAAAGGCAGCTGCGTCTGAAAAGTCAGAATGATCGCTCTTTTCTTTGATACTACATGCAGCAAATATGGAGCAACCTCAACATGGGAGGCAATGTATGATTTCTTAGAAAATGAAAAACCAAGGCCATTGGTAGCAAAGGCCATGACTGATGGTCATGTTTCCTCTAACGCCTCCTACTTTGAGACAATGTGTTCATTCCTACATCGTAGAGCTGCAAGACCAAAGATAATCCCATATACAGATATGATCAAGTGGATAATTGATGTGGTGGACTTCTTAGGGAGAGAATTCAAGAATCACGGGCAAGAGGTCATGGGATCTTTTTCAGCAGAAAGCCTATGACTAATGCACCATTTACCAAAGCCACTTTTCTAAGGAGAATAAAGACCCAACAGACATCACATAAACCTATACAACAAGCAAAGGCAAGATCAAACATGATAAGATGAGTATGTATTTTATGACATCTATCTCTCCCCCTTATAGTTTTGCAGCAACCATGCTATGTAGATTGTTTAGTAAACTCGATAGCACCAATTTTCCTTAGAATGGCTCCCATTAATAGATGCAACCGTGAACACAACAATAATGAATTGAGCTAAAAGTTTGTTTGATAATTTGGAAAAATCCATTATGGAATATAGGAGAAAGATAAGTCCCTCTTTAAGGGTTTATTCCCCATTTTTCATGAGCGCTTTTCTAATGGATGCAATATGTTTTAGTTCAAAATTTCCCATTATGGGATGGAAGTGGACCGCTTATGACCCGCTTCCTGTCCATGTGTACCATAAGATTTTGTGGGAGTCTCAGTTTCACCACCATTTTTATAATATTTGTCAGGAAGTTATGCTACCTATCCATAAATAAGTCTACAACACAACCTCCCCTAGGTTTTCAAAAGAAGTTGAAGTAGATATCTTGCCTGTAGTAAGATGGTTTGGGGAGCAAATATTTACTTATATCAGAGTATTTGGGAGCATTACTTCACTCCATGTTCTCCCATAATATGTCCCCGAAAAGTTAATGGCCAGGGAGATAGCCTACCAAATGGCAGGGTAAGTTTGGTTGAGAAAAGGATTGAAACAACGAAAGAAGGAAATTTGACCTACATTTCTATTGTAATGTGGTGTGTTTGTGCTACATGATTTTAGACATGCATGAAAAGAAGAAGAGATTAGGAAGTCTCTGAAATTAGTTATAATCCTGGGAAGGCAGTATGACCTGAATGGAATTGCTAAGGACTTCACTACTATGGTGAAAGTGAAACCATTCACCCATGAAGATGACACTTACAATGACCTCTTCCTACAAAGAGAAACATTTTCAGAAGTGACACATATTGCATCACTACTTTTTTCCCAGATGATGTTGAACCTTTCCATGTGTACAAAAAGAATATATTATTGAAGGTCCGATTGGACCTACTACAAATTAATCCAATAAGGGAGCCAACTCCTAGTGTAAGCTTGGAGCATAGCTCCAAAGAGAATGACAAAGAAGAAACCCAAGAGATATCTACTCATGAGTCAGAGCTCTCAGAGCACCAGCCTCAAAATGGGGGAGGCAATAAAAATAAAGTGTCCGAAGGGGATACAGATGGAACTACAGAGGAAACAATTGAGAAAACCACAAAAAAGAAACAGGAAGAAGTCCACACCACATCCACTTAGAAAAATCCCCAGTTATTGATTTCGAGAAAGAATGGGAACATTTCAACAAGAAGCTTCAGACCTATGAACAAACATCTGAGATACAAAATCCTAAGAAAACACAACACAAATCAACTCAAGGTAAAACATTAGAGAAAACTATAGGCACTCAGGATGTTGAGCTCATTCTTGCCACCGCCAATTCAGAAATTATTTTGAGAATTCAGGAAATTCCTCCACTGGATGTATTTTACAGTCCTACCCACAAAGTTAACGTCAAAAGATAGAGGAAGAAAACAAAGTTAGATGTTGCAGCTATTATGACTCCTGATAACGAACCAATGGACATTGTATGGAAGGAATCACCCATGGACCCATTTGAAAATCTCACAAGATTGTCGCAATTCACTGGAGCCTATGCTATGACAACTATTGACAAAGTGACAGAGGTCAAAATTCTACTTAAAGAAAAGGAATAAATACTTCTGTTCTTGGAACAACAATTGGTTCAGGAGAAATCCAATCAACAAGCAAAATTACAAGTAACCCAGCTCCAACAAGAATTTTAACAAATGTGAATACAACATAAAGCCATCCTAGCCAAAAGAGATGCGGGGGTAAAAGTTATGACAGATAAGTATAAAGGCAATCCACCAATTGATGAGTTCAAAAAGGAAGCACTTAATCTTCACTGCCAACTAATGCAGCAGAAGGAAGTTCTTTGCCAGAAAATCTCACAAATAAGTCATTATTGTGATATCAGTGATAAGGTAACAAGCCAAGTTGTTGACATGAGACTTGAGTATGAAGAAATCCATAAAATGATTTCTTACTTTATCTGCTGGTAAGAATCAGAAGAAGGGAGAAAGGTTGATCTACCAAAACTAGAGGAATCACATAAAGACATTTTGTTCACAGATTGGGATTCTCGGCTCAAGAAAGCAGAAAGGGCAACAACAATTACAACAAGCAACATAATAGAAACCATCAACAAAAATCTGCATCGTGCCAACCTCATTACAGAAAACATACTAGGATTTATTCCAAATGTCAAACAACTAGAGCAGTAGTGGAGGCATGGAATGAAGGAAAAGGAGGAGGTGATCAGACATATGAACAAGCTAAACTAGGAAGCATACTGGAAATTCTTGGTAAAACCATAGAGTCAATGGATAACCTTGATATGCTCAACAACTTCCACATAAAAATTGGTGCCAGCGCTAACATACGCTAAATTTGTTGTGTAGTTGAAATCTCCGATCAACCAACTGACATAGCTCAAGCCTATTACAAATATTTGCGATCTACAAGATCAAAAGCAAAGGAGTTAGTCACTTAGTTAATTTTTATTGTTATTCTTATTTTCACATAATCTAAGGCAGGTTGTTTGAACCTCCTCAACTATTTTTGCAATAATCTATTTTAGGACCTATAGTTTAGAATTTAAACCCCTCTCATGCATTTAGAGAGGGGTACAGAAATTTTATTAGAAACATTATTCAAAACATTGCACTTCTATACTTTTGACAACGTTCTGATAGAATGAACAGAACATGATCTATTTTCTCTTAAATATCTAGCATGCTCTACTGAAATGCACTTTTGTACTCTTAGAATGTGTTGGATTGATTGAAAGTTGGTCAATATTGCGGAAACGCATGAGAAGAACTCGTCATATGTGGTACTTTTATCTTATGAACTTGTTTTATCTATTTATTAGGTAATAATTATTCTGTTAATTGTTTTATGTGTGAAAGTATAAACAACATTTAGCATTATTGCACTTTTGTATGATGTTAGCTTTGACTTTATTCCGAAAACATGAATGATTTATATGAAAAATGTCTTTCACAATCAATTTGGCTAACTATTTATGAAAAATGATTACTATTAAATGACTACATTTCTTATTGCACTTGAACGATCTATATTACCAATTCCTGTAGGACATCATTGTAGATCGCTCATTGTATTTAATTCCCAGTTATATTTATATTTATATTTAAATAGTGTTGAAACTAGGATATATGAATGTGTTTAGTAGTTTAGATTAAATTACACTTAATTAATCGTTCCTTCATTACATCATATATCACCCCATCAACACTATCAAAATATCTTCTAGGAGACTGGTCCCATTATCCCCAGTCGAAGCCACTACACCAAACAGAATAGGAGTTGCTAACCAAGGTGCAGACTGGGTGGTTTTTCCAAGTGTTGTAGAAACAATTTTTGGGGCTTCAATACATTTCCTTACATTAATTAAATACAACTTTAGAACAAAAGTATACTTTCCTATATCCCTAAATCATTAGTCACTTGATTTTGTTGGGTTGTGTTATATTCTTTCCATGACTAGCTCCCCTAGTTAACCTAGGGGTTAGAGGGGTGGCAGAGACCCCCCTTCGTTGCATCGATTGTGCAGCAGGGGGTTCATAGGGGGTTTGAGGGGAGAGGTTAGCCCTCCTCTACAGTGTCTAGGGCAGTGCCTTGGGGAAATTTTTTTGGGAGCCTAAATTAGGTGGGTGAACCGGCCTATTGTTTTCTACATGTTTTTCACACATGGTTTCAGGCACGATGGTTTTCGGTCCATGGTATTGGATGCTTCAGCGTGTATATATATGTATTGTAATATTGAAAAGAACATAAAATAAATAAAATAAAAAATCAAGCTGGTAGTCTAGTTTTGGGATCCAAGGGAAATCTTTGTATATGTGTTTTATGTGTTATGCTCTCATATTGTTTATTTTCTCTGTTTTAGAATTCATATGAAGGTAATTTCTGTACGAGGTTAAAACCTACATTTGGTATCAAAGTTGTATTGGCTTCAAGGGGACACCTTTGTTGCTGAGGGGTTTTGCTCAGGCCTGTGGTAGACCCTGTTCAGTGGGAGATATGTGAGATCGATTTTGGTGGTGAAAGAAGATGGTGAGTAGTGGAAAGATAGAGATCGAGAAATTTAATAGTTAGAGTTTTGAGTTGTGGAAACTCGAGATGGAGGATCTGTTAGTAGATAGAGATCAATGGATCACGGTAGATCCGGGTACTAAACCAATAGGATTGTTCGATGAAGAATGGAATAAGTTGCATCAAAAGGCAAAGAGAACAATACGATTGTGTGTCTCACATTCAGTATTGCTGAATGTATCATTGGAAGCTACAACTAAGGCTTTGTGGAACAAGTTACAGACTTTATACCAATCTAAGTCTCTGGTGAATAAATTGTTCCTACAGAAAATGTTGTATAACATGAGGATGAAAGATGGAGACTCGATGACAGAGCATATGTATGGATTTAATACTGCGGTAAGTCAGTTTTTATTTGTTGATATTAAAATTTCAGATGAAGATAAGTGCATCAGTTTGTTGTGTTCTCTACCAAATTCGTGGGATAGTCTGGTTATTGCAATAGGTAGCAATGAAACTACCTTGCAATTTGATGAGATAGTCTCATCCTTTATGATGGAGGAGATGAGACGGAAAAATATGGAGAGCGAAAATGATGCTACCTTGTCTATATGAAGGCGGTTCCCAAACAGGAAAAAAAAATAAGTCATCAAGTGGGAGATCTAAATATAGAGGGAGATCTAAATCAATTTATGGGAAATGCGGAAAGGAAGGGCACTACAAAAGGGACTGTGAATCTAAAGCTCTTGACAAAGGAAAGGGATCTAATGATTCTCCTTCTACAGAGGCAAAAACCACCTCAGATGAAGGTGGGGATGTGTACTTCACTTCTTCAAGTACACATGTATATCATGAGGCATGGTTGATTGACTGAGATGAATCCTTTCACTTTACTCCCCATAGAGAGTGGTTCTATGAGTATGAGAAATATGATGGTGGTGATGTCTTCTTAGGGGATGACAAGAAGGCTAGAATCATTGGTCACAGAAAAGTCAAGTTGAAGTTGCAAGGTGGAAGGATTAGAACACTTTCATGTTCTGCAGATTCCTCCATTAGCTAGAAATTGGATTTTTGTAAGCAATCTAGATGATGCAGGTGTAAAAACAGTGTTAGATAAGGATACCTAGAAGATGGTTCAGGAAGCACTAGTATTGATGCAGGGAGTTCGGATTGGAACTCTATACAAGCTCCAATGTAGAACTATTGTTGATGGGTGTAACAGTTTTGTGGTTCCTAAAAGTAGAGCTGAAAATATAGTGGTCTTTGGAGAATAGACCATGCTATGGCATCAAAGGCTTAGACATATTGGAGAGAAGGGCCTTCAAATACTTCATGGTAAAGGTATTTTAGAAGTTATGAGTAATAGCTCTTGGATTTTGAATTATGTGAAAATTGTGTACATGAGAAGCAAAATTGGGTGAGTTTCTCCTCTCGTGCTAAGATGGTGAAACAACTTTTAGAGCTTGTACACAGTGATGTGTTTGGACCTGTGAAGGTTCCATCACTGAGTAAGTATGTGTACTATGTATCATTTATAGATGACTTCTCAAGGAATACATGGATATATTTCCTTAAGAAGAAATTTTAAGTCTTAGACAGGTTTAAAGAATTTAAGAATCTGGAGGAAAACCTGAAAGAGAAAAAGATAAAGGTGTCGAGGACAGATAACAATGGAGAATTTTGCAAGAAGAAATTTGAATAATTCTGTAAGAAGTGTGGTATAGCATGGAAGAATACTACTCCATACACACCTGGGCAAAATGGAGTTGTAGAAATAATGAACAAGACATTGATGGAAAGGGAAAGAAGCGTGCTTAGTGTTCCCAGCTTAGGACAGAAATTCTGGGCAGAGGCGGTGGAGACAACATGTTACCTGGTCAATAGATCACCTTCATCAGCGTTGGAGGATAAGGCTCCACAAGAGGTATGGACTTGTAAGAAACCCTCTCTTTCACATCTGAGCCTATTTGGATGTGATGCATATGTACATGTTCCAAAGGAGAAAAGAACAAAGTTGGATAGTAAATATGAAAAGTACATCTTTATTGGGTATAAGGATTGTTTAAGGGGTTATAAGCTTTGGAACCCAGTAACAAGGAAGGTTGTGTATAACCAAGATGTGGTGTTTAGAGAGGTGAAAGATGTTATTAAACAATAAGTCCAATCAAAGGAACCTGAGAAGATAGAGTTTGAGCTAAAGGTGGAAGAATTAGACTCTATAGCAGAAGAGAACTCAAAAGATGAAGAACCACAAACTCTAGTTGTGAGAAGATTAGTTCGAGAAAGAAGGCATCTAGAAAGGTATAGTCCATCTAATCTCTGTTCAAATTTCTCTTTACCTATTACTGATGATAATCCCAGAACTGTGAAGGAAGCAGTAGATTCAGAGGATGGAAAACTATGGGAAGAGGCCATGGTTGATGAAATGACATATTTCCACAAAAATGAGGCTTGGGATCTTTTGGAGTTGTCGACGGGTAGGAAACTCATTGGAGTAAAATGGGTGTTCAAGAAGAAGACAAATGTAGAAGGAAAGGTGGAGAAATACAAATCTCGGTTGGTAGCAAAAGGTTATTCCTAGGTGCTAGGAATCGATTTTGGTGATATTTTTTTCCTCATATTTCCAAGGTATCTTATATTATATTACTTTTATCTGTTGCTGCTACTTTTGATTTTGAGGTAGAAGAGATGGATGTGAGGACAACATTTCTTCACAGGGATCTGGAAGAAGAGATCTACATGAAGAAAATTGGAGGCTTTTCTATGAAGGGTAAGAAAGAACTGGTATGCAAGTTAAAGAAGTCTCTGTATGGGTTAAATTAATTACCAAGGATGTGGTATCAGAAATTTGATACATTTAGACGGGGACTTGGCTTCACCAGAAGCAAAGCAGATCCCTTTGTGTATTTTAAATTAATTGGTGACTGTGTTATTTATCTAGTCTTTTATATGGATGATATGTTGCTGGTTGGAAATGACAAAGAAATTATCCGGGATTTGAATACCCAATTCTCCTCCAAATTCGACATCAAAGATCTTGGTGTTGCAAACTATATTTTGGGCATGGAAACTAAAAGAGATCAGGCAAAGAGGAAGCTCTGGTTAAACCAGAGGAAGTAAATCGAGAAAAAACTGCAGATGTTTAATATGAAAGATAGTAAACCGATGAAGGTTCCTATTCCTATAGGTGTAAATTTATCTGTTGAACATTGGCCCAAGACACAAGAAAAGGAAGAGGACATGTCCTATGTTCCATATTCAAGTGTAGTCAGTACATTGATGTATGTGATGGTCTGTACTATACCACTTTGCACATGTAGTGGGAGTATTGAGCAGGTTTACATCAAAACCAGGGAAGGAGCATTGGACAACAGTGAAGCATGTTTTTAAGTATGTGGGTGGCCTTAGTGATTATGTTTTATGCTACCAAAGAAGACCATGATTGGACAGAGTGTTGCATATTCATGGCTTTATTGATGCAGACTGGGCTAGAGATCTGAATCAAAGAAGATCTACACGTGGGTGTGTGTTTAACCTATTTGGTGGTGCAATCAATTAGATGAGTAAGAAACAATCCGTAGTGGCACTATCAACTACAGAGCAAGAATACATGGTAGCCACTCATGCAAGCAAGGAAGCAGTTTGGTTGCAAAGATTGTGTTACAATATGGGGTTAGTACAGGGAGCTATCAAGATAGACTGTGACAACCAAAGTGCAATTTTCTTGGAAAATAACCCTTTTTATCATTCAATGACAAAGCACATTGATGTTCAATATCACTTTGTGAGAGATATGATAGAAGACAAAAAGGTGTTGCTGGTAAAGGTGGACACTTTAACTAATACTGCATATTTATTGACAAAATTTGTGAGCTCTAAGAAGTAATATTGGTGTAGAGAAACAATGGGCATTACAGGGCTAGATAAATGACTAAGCGCTCCTGTGGAAAGAAAACAACAAGTGGGATAATGTTGGATTGTGTTATATTATTTCCACGACTAGCTCCCCTAGTAACTTGGGGCTTAGAGGGGGGTCTCCGCCCCCACTTGGTTGTGTCCATTTCACAATGAGGGGGTCACAGGGGGTTTGATTGGTGCGGTTAGCTCCCCTCTATGGGGTCTGGGCATCGCTACGGGGAAATGTTTTTGGGACCATGTATTAGGTGGGGAACCTACCTATGTTTTTGTGGATGGTTTTCACACATGGTTTTGGGCGTGATGGTTTTTAGTATATGGTATTGGATGCTTCTACATGTATATATATGTATTGTAACATTGAAAGGAAAATAAAAAGAAAATCAATATGGTAGTCCCAGGTTCGGGATCCATGGGAAAACCTCTGTGTATATGTGTTTTTTGTGTTATGCTCCCACATTGTCTATTTTCTGTGTTTTAGAATTCATATGCAAGTAATTTCTATACGAGGTTAAAACTTACAGATTTAATGTTTGTAAAATTGTCACGCTTTTCAAGGTAGATTTGCTTTTTCCTTATCGACAAAATAATTTTTTATCCATAGATTTTCTAAAATGATTCTATAAAAATTTTAAGAAACTAAAAATATTTTGAAATAAGAAATTAGAATTCCTTTTTAGTATAAAAAACCTATTTTGGAAGTTTTCTTCAAAAAAACTGATGGTTTTGGGGAGCTCTAATGTTGCTACATCATCCCTCTAACTATCATTACTTCATGCCTAGAAGTTTCGATACTTGATTTTCTACACTTAAAAAAAATATTCACAATAGATTCATAGCCAAGAGAATTAATTATAGTAAAACTAATAAAGGTGATTACATAGTCCCAAGATTCAAGCAACTAAAACAATAATGTCATTTCCTTATTTTCCCATTGACTTTTACATCCATATTAGCTATGTAAGCATATTAAATGATAATAAAAAAAATTACTATCTTATTTTCTATATAGACTATACAATTACATCTTCACATAGCTTTAGTTTATCAAAGGTTTGGCTTTCCATTTTGATCGATCCCTTCAAATTGTTTCCTGTATAATAATATTGGAAAAAACATCAAACACAACCAAATGGTGGTAAGATGTCTGGCAGCCAAAGTCTTCATGACAAATACATACTAGTTTCTTTCTCTTCCCATCCAAATCTTTAGGCAAACTTTGTTGCACCAACATATTAATCCTATCTCTTAACCCTCACAATAAAAAAATATAGCTGATTTAATCATATATTCCAATTTCAAATCCCAACGCATCCCCTTCCTCTTCCTATTCTTATTTTTTTTTACAGCCATCTTCTTCACGACAATTATAATTCTCATATCATATGTCATTGATATATCTCTTAACCCTCACAATAAAAAAAAATAGCTGATTTAATCATATATTCCAATTTCAAATCCCAACACATCCCCTTCCTCTTCCTATTCTTATTTTTTTTTACAGCCATCTTCTTCACGACAATTATAATTCTCATATCATATGTCATTGATATATCTCTTAACCCTCACAATAAAAAAATATAGCTGATTTAATCACATATTCCAATTTCAAATCCCAACGCATCCCCCTCCTCTTCCTATTCTTATTTTCTTTTTACAGCCATCTTCTTCACGACAATTATAATTCTCATATCATATGTCATTGATATATTCATAGTACACCTAGAAAATTAAAAAAAAAATTGCAATAAATAAATATTCTCAACTACAACACCAGAAATTAAAAAGAGAATTGCAGATAATAAATGAGGCATACCATTAAAAATAAAAAATAAAGCACATGCTAAAGATAGGATATTTGATAACTCATATCATTTGTACATAGAAGGTTGATAACCCCACACATTTGTACAAAAAATTGACTTGCATTCTATATAAGTGTTTTTTTCAAACCCTTCACCATCTATAAGAAAAGGAAAACAACCCTACCTTTTTTAAATATACAGGGTTATCACAGACTTAACAATGATAACTTCTAAAAGACTGCTGAAGAAAACGCCATTTCTGATCTAAAATATTAATATAATTTAAACCATGTCAAAATGAAAGATAATGAAATTATTTGCACCATTATCAAGTGCTTCACACAGCTAAAGGAGAACTGAAAATCTACGTGTATATAGCAGCGTTATAAACTGACGAATAACCATATGAGTTACTCTGATACATGGGCTTATTGAAACAAATTCGACGCGTATGTATAACACTGTTATCAACCGACTGAGTTCCACTGATAAAACTCTACTGTAAAAATAAACTAGGATAATAAAAAAAAATTGAGATTAATCAACTCCCTCCATCAGTTGACTTAACTGATAATGATAATGTTAAGTAACTTATGTTATTTACCCATAATGTTAACTTGTGATAAAGCGTTGATACTATTAAGTATTATCTGTTATTCACCTATAATATTAACAGGTAATCAAATTTGTTTTAAAACATGAAAAACTGCATTATAAAATATTTGAATAAACTATTCAAATATTTTGGATAATTTATTCTTTGATTTGGTTAGAATAACAAAGGTAAACATATCTATATAGTTAGAGGATAAGATTAATGGATTTTATAACATTATTTCGTTTTTTAGATTTTATATTACTTAAATATAAAATTCAAGGAGCCGAATCAGTGAGTTGGAAGAGGCATGGACGAGCATAGTGGTATTCCATTACATATTTATCCATGTGAACATGTTATATATATATATGAATCAAAGAGTTTCAAATTTGTTTAACGAGTAGATTGTTTTCATTATGGTTTGTATTATGAAAAATATTACTCTTAAAATGTTGCAAATATATAAGTGTTTTAATAATGTTTAGTGTTTGGTCTGTGTTCAGAGGCGTTATAAGGAAGATTCAATATGGGATATAATTTAAAAACAAAAATTAATAAGTATATTTAATTATATTTAATTAGGTATATTAATTACATTTTAATTAAAACTATGGTAAAATATGATCATTTTAATTTGAAATTAATATTATAATAATTAATGGGGTAAAATATATTATTTATTTTGATTCATAAATAAAATATTTAAATGTGTATATGACATAATATAATTTCATTTAAACTCTAAAAAAAAATGAAGTAATTAAAGCCAAAAATAATGTCAATAAATGTTTAAACCTTATACTTTTCAAAAATATTTGAACACGTGATTTAAATAAACTATTTAAATATCTGGATTAACTAATTTATAAATATCAATTTTATCAACAAAGAGAGAAAAAACTAAAAGAAAATATTTTGATGTCGTCTATACTAAAATATTTAAATGTCCAAAGAGAAAAAATAATTGAAAGTTATAAAATATAATTAAAAATATGAAGTATTAGTAAAAAAAATCAATATTCAATGTGGGTTACCAATAAAATATTTTAGTATGCAGGATCAAGTAATATTAAAATAACTTAAAAATATATTGATGATGATGGGATCAAGTAATATTAAAATAACTTAAAAATATATTGATGATGATGGTTAACGTCCACAAATACTAATATCGTCCATAACTTAACAAAGAAAAGGATTAATTGATGAGCTTTAAGAGTTTATTTCTATACTTAACAAGTCAAGAGGTTTGGTGGTGTGGTAAATAGGGATTAACTGATGCTCTTTAATAGTTGATTTCTATACTTAACAAGTTAAGAAATTTGGTGTTGTGATAAATAAATATTAACTAATGATATTTAATAGTTTATTTCTATACATAACAAGTCAATAACTTTGGTGGTGTGGTAAATATTTTCAAAAGGAGAACGGATGTGAGTAAGAGTTAGATAATCCAAGAGAAAGAGATTTTCATATTCAACTCTCATGCAGATTCTTTGTGAATTAGTTCTTAGAACTAGTCAATATAGAAACATAATTCTGGTTAGCAAGAGTGGGGTTGATCACCCCTTTATAATAACTTAGATCCATTTTTCAGTATAACTCCTTTTCATCCCACAACTTATCATTGAATTTCAAAATAATAATATTTTTAATATTATACTTATTATCCAAGATGATATCCTTGTTTATCCCCCGATGGTTGAGCAAAAAATCTTCAACTATGTATATATTATATATTGCTTATAAAAAATTATGGATATATCATATAAAACAATTCAAAAAATTAAGTTTTCTGGTTAAGTGTGAAGTAGTATGACTGTTCCACTTTTCATACCCTTTTTAGGTATATTCTTTTGCTAACTTTTCTTGAAATCCAACAAAGCTATTTTACAATTACAATTTTAAATTATGTTGTTTATATAGCATTCACAAATATAATTTAAACAACAAAAAATTACACATGGTAGATATAGAGAGAGTATTCATTCTATCAAGGGATAAGTTTGCATTGGAGGAAATTTGATCCCTCTCAATGAATTCTAGATGTTTGCTCAATATGGATCTACATTAGCTCCCGGATCCGAGTGTTTGACGGCAACATAGGCACATGGCTAGCGGTTTGGATGAGTGCGTGGTTGATCTTCAATGCCACACACCCTCACGCGGCTCTCATCATAACTCCGCCTCTGCTCCAGCTTAATGAGACTTTAATGACGCCAGTACATCCATTTACGTCGGTTAATTTCTTGATCATGGCGCTATCAACTCACCATAATCACGTTTATCCTCTCCGCTCTAGCTCCTCCTCCATCGCAGTTGCAGCGGCTCGTTATCGGCCTCCCTCAGAAGTAAACCAGGCTTTGATTTGCTCGCAGAGCTTCTGGCTTGGCCTTCAAACTATCCTCTATTTCCCCTGCTCTTTAGTTCGCCTCCCGCTCGCTACCCTGAGCTCTGAAGCCAAGTTAGTTTTCTCACTTCCCTGCTTCCTTCGTCTTCCATGAAGCCAGGATCATTCCGCCCCTCCAGCTATGTCGAAATTGCGACACCGTATGAGTTGCAAAAGGGGCAGCTCACGCGGGAAAATTGGGTATCGGGTCGCCTCCTCCCCAACAGACTCTTCAATCTCCGGCCTGGACCTTCGCTCAGACAGGTACCCTACTACTCGGAGTGGTCGGGGTAGGGGCAGAGGATTACAGATAACTACACCGAGCTCCTTCTATTCCATGACTAACGTTGCTCGGTTACGGTTCCCCTGCAGTCATGGCACTTCTTCCTTTATGGCCATGGTTACCATCGAGCTAAGCGAGCTCAATTCAAGTCAAGGGGTTGGTTCCATCAGAGCGACTTTGGACAGGCCAGCGGAAGACGAACCAAGCCCCATCCAGACAAACCTCGATCAGAGCAAAGCTTTAGGCCCTGGTAAAGGCAAATCTCCTCAAAGCATGAAGCTTCAGGTGAGCTCCTCTGATGATGACGATGATTACAAATATGGATGCCGCATCACCGAGGAGCCGCCTGATCCCTCTCCTGATGCTTAAGCAGGTTGGTTCTTTCTGGTTTTCTTGGATTTCTGCCAGCTCGAGAAGGTTCACTCATCACTGTACTAGATATGTTTACAAATGTATTGGCTCATACTGCTAGTTTTTCACTCGAAAGGGGCATTTTTCCAGCCTTCAATTTCCAATTTTGGTCACAGTCATAGTTACCTCTGTTTTCAGTTATGGGTGGTCGTGTTGCTGGTCACAACCACCAGGTCTAGTTTTACTGTCTAGGTTGTCATATAGCTCTAGTTTATTTCTCAATTCCAAGTTTTGTTTGTTGTATAGGCCCAACTTAACTCTCAATTCCAAGTACAACTATGGGTTTTTCAGTATTTTTGCCTCACTCATGAACAAACTCTTTACAGTTCATGAAGGCAATACTCTACTGGACTTCGGCAAACAAATATGCTTTGCTTGTAATCATGCCACAATTTTGGGCCAGCTCTACGAGGTCACGACCTCGGTGTAAAATATTTTTGTTTTAATATAGAAGTAGCATTATTCAGAAAAAAAAAATATGGATCTATATTGGCTATATAAAAATTACACTGAAGGTAATTCACATTTCTCTCGAATGAAAAATAGGTCTCATAGACTTGATTTCGTGATAAAGACATTGTACAACGAAGTATGGAGAATATTTAATATCTATAAATGAGTGTAAACATTTAATATTAGAGAGAGGTTGTAGTGTTCTTAATAAACATTTAAATGCCCGTTCAATATGGGAGAGATTTCACACTTTCCGTAAAACAAACATTAAATCAAAATAATAATAATAATAAACCATAAAATTAACACAATTAAAAAATAAAAAGTAATAAATCTAACAAATAGATTTAGTTCAATTTGTTATATTGTAGTTTTGTTTTTATTAATAAAATTATAAATAAATTATTACATGGAAAAATCATAATAAAAATTAAATGATAATGATTTATATTATAATATAATATTTCAAAACAATCATATAAATACTTAATAAATTGATTCATAAAGATATAATTAAAAATAAAAATATTTTTAAATATATAATCTCAAAATATATTCAAAATATAAATAGTAGTTATAAATTAAGATAAATTTGCTCCTATAAATTGAAAGCCATTCTGCTTCACAAAATATTTTTTTAAATAATATTGGAAAATAATTTCAAAGTTAGACATTATAACTTGCATTAGTCAATGCTAAACTAATAGTGGTTGAACATGCAAATAGATTGTGATACAACTGTCCTTACAAGGACTATAAGCAATTCTTCATATTCATCACAATTATATTTGAAAAATTCATATTTAAATTTAATTAATAACAATATGAAAATTCAATATTTACAATAAAACACAAATTCTAAATATATATCAATCATGAATGCTATGCATATCACATTAAAAATTAAATTAAAAAAATTATGAAATACGTGACACACACAATATCAAAACTTCAATAAAATACAATATAAATATATGTCTACGTATAAAAATGTGAAATTTAAATAACTATAAATAATTTTATTAAAAAACAATATAGATTCAATTTAGATTTAGATTTACTAAATTCAGAAAAAAATCAAAATTTTCAAAATACAAACCTTTTCTCACACTTTCTTTTCAAAATAAAATTTACACATTACAAAATTTAATTCCTTTAAACATTTTATGAATAAAAAATTAAAATATACTAATCATATTTGATTACATAAATTGGAAAATGTTGTGACCTAACAACAACTTCAACCACAATTATGAAAGGAAAATTAACGAGTCCGACGGATCTATATGCGACCCTGGCCTATTCTGATTGCACCCATTTTAGTTATTTTAATTTTAATTTTACATATAAAGTCACATTATTATCCCCGGGGCCAGGCCAAAGATGACGCAATAGTTTTGAGATTGAATACATTAATTTTGTTAAACCATCAAATATTTCTAGGTTTATCAAAGTGAAATTTTATAATAAAAAATTTTCTTATTTTGTTACTATTATTTTATTTAAAATTATCTCTTAATTAATTGGCTAATCAATTTCACATCTAATTACAAAATGCCTTGAATTTCCCAACTCAAGAGTGATGCCCTTAAAGCATTTGGTCAACCGTCCATTAGTCGCATCAAGGTGGTTTAGTGGTTTAATTTTTATATTTACTCTAGTCTGTTTGGGGTGTCGTCTTTTGCTTGATGGCTATTGCTTGGGGTTTGTCAAGGTGATAGTTGAATAACAAATTTTTATTTTTAAAATTTTATATCCCACATTGAGTTTAAAGATTTTAATTTTATGTTGTTAGTTTAAAAATATATAAAAAACAACACTTGTACTTGTATTTTCGGGTCTTCATCTCTCTGCATGGTTTTGTGTTGTGTTATCATTTTATCTTAATACTATTTTATATTTATAAGATATATACAATTTAATTATTTATATTACGAAAAGAAATTAAAAAAAATCATGTGTATATTACATATATTGATTTATTTTATTTTATTATACTTGGTTATTGTTTAGATTTGTCATTAACAACTTTAGTTTTGTTAAAAAAATCTAAGTTCATAAAACTTAGTTTCATATCTTCCTTTTTAAAAAATTAAAATGAAAGGACTGAAGCTCGGATAACAACGTTTTATGCTTAAACTAATAAATTCTAATGCAATATCACTCTACTTGAGTGAATTAACTAATTCTTTTTTATTTGTTATAGCAAATAATCCATTAACCAGTTCTTTTGGTCTGTTATCGGGGATAATATTTCTCTAAGTATCCAAGCAACAAAGCCATATAACTTTTATTTATGCTTAATATAATAAGAATTAAATTATTTTTATTTTTTATTTTTTTAAATAACAAAATAATATTATTTTTAACCTTAACCAATTTAATTTAAGAAAATTTACAATAAATTAAAAAATATAAAATTAATTTTTCTAATAAATTTTAATAGAGAATATCAACATTTTATTTCATCATCGAAATCTTATAATTAATAAAAAATTAACCAATCTTCTATATATTAATAATCCATTTTCCGTATTGAAATTTTCATAATTGATAGTGAAGATTGGTTCCAATATCTACCTCAAAGTCAATTTCTGTTTTAACAAATATAATTCTAATTGTGAAAATGACAGTACTTATTTTTGAAAAGAAAAAAGAACATGACAATTATTAGCATGGAATAGCATTGATTCTCGCCAAAAAAACCTAAGCTAATGACTAGTTCAAGTGCTTTTTTTATTTTTCTTTCATAAAATCTTTAATGTAGCTACTCTACTAAATGATGAAATATTTATTGAAAAAATATGCATAGCTTTAAGTGAAATAAATTTTCAAGAGAAAGATACAATTTACAACCACATTTACAAAACATAGTAACTAATTCAAGTAATATATACAATTACGATTGTATTTTTTCTATTTTTTGCTAAACCACATGGAGAAGCTACTATATAACACTTTTTAAATTTCTTTTCTACTGGGTTACCTCATATTCACTTTTTATACATCAATAAATATTATAAAACATATTATTCATTATTATATATTCTTTAATTACGTCGTAAGGTGTTTCCCTCTGAAATCAACTCCCCTCTCTGCCTACTTGTCATCTTGTAATCCACACGATTATATGTTAGACGATTGCAACAATTTCAGCTGTTCATTCAAAAGGGTTTCCCAAACGGTTTGGGCGTTTCAGTGTTTCATTTGGCATGGGTCAAATAGTTTCATATGCGGCAGAAAGTTCCTCTGTGGTCTGCCCTTCGACCTCACCCTCAGGTAAAGTTTCGAGGTCTGTATGATCACCCACTTCATTTTCTTCTAGCATATCCTGAGAAATAGCATCTCCAGCATCGAAATGTACAGATTCCATGGATGAATTTGTTTCTAAAGAAGCTTAAATCGCATCTCCTTCGAAAGCTTTATCAGTATCAGATATGGTTTCATGATCTACAGTTAAATTATGCTCAACATTTGCTTCATCTTGATCCAATGAAGTAAGGCCTTTGGCATCTTCCGACATTGCATCATGAGGCACTCCTATCTCACCCTCCTCTGAAATCAACTCCCCTCTCTGCCTACTTGTCATCTTGTAATCGACATGATTATATGTTAGACGATTGCAACAATTTCAGCCGTTCATTCAAAAGGGTTGCCCAAAAGGTTTGGGTGTTTCAGCGTTTCATTTGGCATGGGTCGAATAGTTTCATATGCGGCAGAAAGTTCCTCTATGGTCTGCCCTTCGACCTCACCCTCAGGTAAAGTTTCGAGGTCTGTATGATCACCCACTTCATTTTCTTCTGGCATATCCTGAGAAATAGCATCTCCGGCATCGAAATGTACAGATTCCATGGTTGAATTTGTTTCTGAAGAAGTTGAAATCGCATTGTCTTCGGAAGCTTTATCAGTATGAGATGTGGTTTCATGATCTACAGTTAAATTATGCTCAACATTTGCTTCATCTTGATCCAATGAAATAAGGCCTTTGGCATCTTCTGACATTGCACCGTGAGGCACTCCTATCTCACCCTCCGTTGTGCCTTGATCTATAGAAGAAACACGCTCAGTGTTATCCGACTTGGTCTGACCAGTCCGTTCTGTCCCATGCTTTGATTCTGAAGTTGCCGAATCATGGAACCCATTATCTGAGTCTGCCTGAATGTCATGTTTGGTTGTTGTATTATTTTCCCTACCAATTTCATGTTCTTCAGCTATAATAACTTCTTTGTTATTTTCTTCTTGTTTCTTGCCATCTGCTTCTGCTTTCGTATCTTGAACAGAATCGCTATGAGTGGTATTGGTTTCCTGATTCTCTTCTTCTAGATTCTTGCCTTCTTACGCTGTATTTGGATCAACCACAGCACCATCCTTACCGTTATCCAGACTGCTAATCTCATTCTGTTTTGGAATAACTTATGTGTTAACAGTATATTTTGAAAACATTCGTTAGCTTGTCAAAAGTTGTTCTCCTTCAATGAATGGCGAGGTAGCAATCTAGTTGATCATTCAGCATTATAGCTATGTTTTTTATTCTTCCATCAAATATACCTCTAATAGTCTGGGTGTTTCCTCAAACTTTTCATTGAAACAACTAACTAATGGGGAAATTTTCATTGTTAGCAAAGAATTTCCTTGGTGGACAGATTCTTCTGCTGAAAACAATTTTCTTATTCCTTTGTCTGTTTTAGAGATCTTTCATGGCCATGAAACAAATTTCTTTTTTAGTTTAGATAACAAAGAAGATGCAGGAAACGAGCAAAAGGGAATGTGGTTAAAATGCATTTTCTGAGAATGTTTATGAATGCTTGCTTTTTCAGCATGGCCATAAATTTTTTCGGCCATATTTCCAATATTTTCGTCTGTAGATGAGGTTCATTACATATGCTTATTGCATTTTTCATTGCCTACTAACACATCAATGTCTTGGCAGAATACTCATTCCATGGCAACAGTAAATGGAGCCAACTACATTCCAGCTGTACAGACCTGTGATTTGCTGTTTTTTCTTGGAAATAACCCACAATGGAAATCTCAATCTGTCGATAGTTTGTCATCCACCTTAACAAGGGCAAGATGAATGGTGTTATCAGGCAAGAGGTCATTCAAACCTTATTTTTATTCTTTAAGCACAAAGCAAATGTTTTCAAAGGAAGGAGGCAGTCGAATTCAATGCACTGGCAAAAGCATTACAATTCCATCAGAATCAGAGGAAAACCCGACAAATGTTTGGTTTGATTCTATGGAGAAGGAAGAGCTTGTGGCACAATTCAAGATGTCTGACTTCGAGCTGTGCAACCATGTCAGTATAGGACTTTCAGGCCGGGTAAGTAGCTTCGCTGCTATCGAAATAGCTCCCTTACTATTCTGAATAAAAAGTATTCTTGAACTAACCTAGAAAGACATGGAGTCCGCATAATTTTATTGGGTTTACTTTTCTTGAAGGTATTTGATACTTACGATGCAAGTAAATTAGATTTTCCTGAAATGGGTCTCTGGTTTGGGTTGCCATGCAGAAAGATGAAGTGTTCGAAGCTATTGTCAGAAATTCTGAGAGGTAAGTTGCTTTTAGTGACTTTATCTTATACCTTATCTGAAATATACTCCAAACTAGACACGCATTTATATAATCCCTGACTTGAAAAATCTTCATGGATGTGAAGCCCTTTGAAAAATTCTAGAGTGGTATTACGACAACTTACAGGGTCTCATGTGCAGCGCAGGGGCAGACGTGCTTTAAAGGTGAGCAGTGCTATTATTTGTTTTTTTCTTAGTATTGTATTTAGTCAATTGCTTATTATACCTGGCTTGTTTTGTTATCCAGGTTCTAAGAAAACTTGCTCGTCGCCAATTTATGTATCGTTCATATGCAACAAGAGTCCACGGATATATACTTCCATCTGGTGCTATGGATCAATGCTCATTCACCTTAGTGCATAGAGTAAGTCAATTGTAGTGCCCTTCAAATCTAGTAGTAGCAAGGAAAGCAGTAGGTTAGGACCTGGGTACAACAAAGAATGGTGATTATGGAACTGGTTAATTGAGTTTTTGGATATTTGGTAACATAATTTATTTCCAAGACTATATATTAAGAAAGTGGCTTCTTCCATAACAGTTGGTCTACTAAGGCCTTCCATGATACTTACTTATTATATTGTGACAGTACTATGGGAGCTACTCCCTGCACCATTGGCTGCTACTCACAGACTCGCTTCCAACGCTGGAAGCTAAGCTTGCTTTAGATGAAGACTGTGCAAGAAGAGTGGGAGATGACACAACTAGTGGACCTACTGCATCTCGGCAATCAAGGCTTATCCGAATGTTGATGAGAGACCTTTTAATTGGGGTAAAACTAATTTCATAACTATTTTGGTGTTTAGCCCGTAGATTGCTGTAGAGTTTACTTAGCTGAGATCTTTGACTGCTCATATCACCATTATGCCCAGGTGAATTATTTATATAGCCATGGACTTGCACATACCGAGTTACGCCTGGAGAATGTTTATATAAGTTGTGTAGATAGACATGTCAAGGTAATTTCTAGTTACGCCGTAAGGCGTTTCCCTCTAAAATCAACTCCCCTCTCTGCCTACCTGTCATCTTGTAATCCACACGATTATATGTTAGATGATTGTAACAATTTCAACCGTTCATTCAAAAGGGTTGCCCAAACGGTTTGGGCATTTCATTTGGCATGGGGTCGAATAGTTTCATATGCAGCAGAACTATGGCAGAGTCATATGCGGCAGAAGTAGTTCAGTGGATTATGCATTACTTGAGCTTTATCGCTGCAGGCCATAGATTTTCTGATGAAAAAGATTTATTAGTAGATCGAACATTCACTGCACAGAAAGTTCCTCTGTTGTCTGCCCTTCAGCCTCACCCTCAGGTAAAGTTCCGAGGTCTGTATGATCACCCACTTCATTTTCTTCTGGCATATCCTAAGAAATAGCATCTCCAGCATCGGAATGTACAGATTCCATGGTTGAATTTGTTTCTGAAGAAGCTGAAATCGCATCGCCTTCAGAAGCTTTATCAGTATCAAATGTGGTTTCATGATCTACAGTTAAATTATGCTCAGCATTTGCTTCATCTTGATCCAATGAAGTAAGGCCTTTGGAATCTTATGACATTGCACCATGAGGCACTCCTATCTCACCCTCCGCTGTGCCTTGATCTATAGAAGAAACACGCTCAGTGTTATCCGACTTAGTCTGACCAGTCTGTTTTGTCCCATGCTTTGATTCTGAAGTTGCCGAATCATGGAACCCATTATCTGAGTCTGCCTGAATGCCATGTTTGGTTGTGCATTATTTTCCCTACCAATTTCATCTTCTTCAGCTATAATAACTTCTTTGTTATTTTCTTCTTGTTTCTTGCCATCTGCTTCTACTTTCGTATCCTGAACAGAATCGCTATGAGTGGCATTGGTTTCCTGATTCGTTTCTTCCAGTTTCTTTCCCTCCTACACTGTATTTGGATCAACCACAGCACCATCCTTACCGCTATCCAGGTTGCTAATCTCATTCTGTTTTGGAACAACTTCCTCAATCTTCATTGTACCTGAAAACGTTTCCTTAACATTTTCTCCTTCAGAACTGAGATTTGAGGAAGGAGTCTCATTTTTTTCAAGAACTGTTTCGGGTGACTTGACAGACTCTATAGAATTCCTTTCCATGTCCTCTTCGCCAGTGGGAAGAGGATGATCTAACCCATGTCCAATTTCAGTCTGATTTTCAACATTTTTGTCTTCAAGACTTTGCTTATTGATGTGCTCTTTATCTTTAGAATCTGCAACTTCATGCTCGCTCACATTATGTTCAGTCTTATTTTCAGCATTGTTGTCTTCAATCTGATTTTCAGCATTGTTGTCTTCAGTCTGATTTTCAGCATTGTTGTGCTCTTTACCTTTAGATTCTACAATTTCTTCCTCGCTCTCGTTATGTTCAGTCTGGTTTTTAGCATTTTTGTCTTCAAGACTTTGCTCATTGTCGTGCTCTTTATCTTTAGACTCTGGGATTTCCTCCTGGCTCTCATTATGTTCATCTTTAGCCTCTGGGGATTCCTCTGTATCCCCAGTTTCCTGTTTCATCTGCGCAAACTTGGCTCCCACATCACCATTTTGTTCCTCTTCCACTGCGTCTGACTCCTTCCCTGCTTCATTATTCATGGCATTCTCTCTAATTCTTTCATGCTCCTCCTGACTCTCTTCTTCAGTCTTTTCATCCTCGTGGTGATCTAGCTCATCATCTCCACCACCATGATCTTTATTACCATTTTCCTCCACCGTCTCATGCCGATCCACGGTCTCCTCTTCCTCCTTAGTATTTCCTTCATGCTTCACCACATCCACAGTATCACCAACATCCTGAGGGATTTCCACTTTCCCTTTATGCCCAAATACATCACTGTTCCATTCGTTGCCACCATCACCATTGGCCTCAGCCTTCAGAGACGCTTGTTTTTGATATGCCTGCTTCTTATCATGAGAATGCTTAACCTGATATAGCAACCATATGCTCATAGCAACCAGTAAGGCTATCTGAAATGCATGCTTGACCTTGAATCCCTTGGATCTCGGATACCGGTTAGATCCCTGCTTGAACATGATATTAATAGCCCAAATTCTTCAATGCAAAAACCCAACTTGCAGAAGAACAATCCCAATAACCTCAAAATGTCTTCAACGTATCTAGCATATCAAAGCCCAAAATCATTCAATGCAGACACCCAACTTGGAGCAGATCAATCCCAGCAAAATTCCCTCAAGACGTATTCGAAGTCTTTATTCTTTGAGAATACACTCAAAACCGTAGATTTGGGGTTCACGGATTCTTTGAGAATACACTCAAAACCGTAGATTTGGGGTTCACGGATTCTTTGAGAACACACTCAACCGCAGATTTGGATTAGTATGTTGTTGAATCAATCCTAGTGAAATAATCAAACCAAATGGGTACCCGCCATCAATCTCTTCAACAGCCTGAAACATACACAGATGTTCTCATCTGAGTGTATGAAGAGAGAGTGTTTTGGTTTTGTTGATTATCCTACTGCCAAAAACTCAAGGAAGAAACACGGTATTATTTCCCAAATATTTTTGCAGACTCTATCATGTATGACCTTGACATAACCAAGGTTCTCATATCTTTAATTTCCAGATGCACATCATATGTGGTGGGCTTCAAGCTAGAATTCATGGAGGTATGCCTATAACAGGTCAACATGTAGCTGGTGAAGTAACCTGTATAGGATTTCACGGTAATAGTACGATGCTACTGTTTCCATCCCCAAAATTTGTAACACCTCCTTGGGTAACATAGTGGAAACACAGGAGGAAATGCCTCAGATGAAGAAAATGCCTCAGATATCCCAATTTTTTACTTACCTAGCTAAATTTTAAACTTCAATTTTTCAATATGATATTTCTATTTTAGCATTTTAGTTTACTGTAGCCTTATCGAAAATGAAAGAAACTGTAAATATAGCAAATCTCATCCTATTCCTCAACAACAACATATCCATAAAACTTGACAGCCCTTGACAAAGAGCAAAGCCCAAGGTGGGAATTTTCAAAGTACAACAGTTGTTGCAAGACTTCTTTAATGAGAATCAGATCTGCAAAAGAATTAACCCCAATGAGGCCGTTGCCTACGAAGCTGCATAGCAATGTAGACCAATTTTACTTTCAGTTTTGGGTAGCAAAACATAAAAAAGAGTAATGAAGATTATTCAGTTCGCAGTCTAACATAGACTGCATTAACCACCAACTTATACGGGTATTTGTGCATGGATTTCAGATTTGAGAATGAAGTCAGTCCTGATTGGAACGTGACCTATGCTTAGCAAGATCATATATGTCGAAAATTATGTGTGAATGCATTGAACCATTGAACTAGATTTTGGTCTTGATAAATTGCTTGGCATGAGCATCAAACAGATTTCATGGCCATGAAACAGATTTCTGTTTTAGTTTAGATAACAAAGAAGATGCAGGAAACGAGCAGAAGGGAATGTGGTTAAAATGCATTTTCTGAGAATGTTTATGAATGCTTGCCTTTTCAGCATGGCCATAAATTTTTTTGGCCATATTTCCAATCTTTTTGTCTGTAGATGAGGTTCATTACATATGCTTATTGCATTTTTCATTGCCTAATAACACATCAATGTCTTGGCAGAATACTCATTCCATGGCAACAGTAAATGGAGCCAACTACATTCCAGCTGTACAGACCTGTGATTTGCTATTTTTTCTTGGAAATAACCCACAATGGAAATCTCAATCTGTCGATAGTTTGTCATCCACCTTAACAAGGGCAAGATGGATGGTGCTATCAGGCAAGAGGTCGTTCAAACCCTCTTTTTATTCTTTAAGCACAAAGAAAATGTTTTCAAAGGAAGCAGGCAGCCGAATTCAATGCGCTGGCAAAAGCATTACAATTCCATCAGAATCAGAGGAAAACCTGACAAATGTTTGGTTTGATTCTATGGAGAAGGAAGACCCTGTGGCACAATTCAAGATGTCTGACTTTGAGCTGTGCAACCATGTTAGTATATGACTTTTAGGCCGGGTAAGTAGCTTCGCTGCTATCGAAATAGCTCCCTTACTATTTTGAATAAAAAGTATTCTTGAACTGACCTAGAAAGACATGGAGTATGCATAATTTTATTGGGTTTACTTTTCTTGAAGGTATTTGATACTTACGATGCAAGTATTGTAGATTTTCCTAAAATGGGTCTCTGGTTTGGGTTTCCATGTAGAAAGATGAAGTGTTTGAAGCTATTGTCAGAAATTCTGAGAGGTAAGTTGCTTTTAGTGACTTTATCTTATACCTTATCTGAAATATACTCCAAACTAGACACGCATTTATATAACCCCTGACTCAAAAGATCTTAATGGATGTGAAGCCCTCTAAAAAATTCTAGAGTGGTATTACAGCAACTTACAGGGTCTCATGCGTAGCGCAGTGGTAGACGTGCTTTAGAGGTGAGCAGTGCTATTATTTGTTTTTTTCTTAGTATTGTATTTAGTCAATTGCTTATTATACCTGGCTTGTTTTGTTATCCAGGTTCTGAGAAAACTTGCTCGTCGCTAGTTTATGTATCGTTCATATGCAACAAGAGTCCACGGATATATACTTCCATCTGGTGCTATGGATCAGTGCTCATTCACCTTAGTGCATAGAGTAAGTCAACTGTAGTGCCCTTCAAATCTAGTAGTAGCAAGGAAAGAAGTAGGTTAGGACCTGGGTGCATCAAAGAATGGTGATTATGGAAGTGGTTAATTGAGTTGTTGGATATTTGGTAACATAATTTATTTCCAAGACTATGTATTAAGAAAGTGGCTTCTTCCAGAACAGTTGGTCTACTAAGGCCTTCCATGATACTTACTTATTATATTGTGATAGTACTATGGGAGCTACTCCCCCCACCATTGGCTGCTACTCACAGACTCGCTTCCAACGCTGGAAGCTAAGCTTGCTTTAGAAGAAGACTGTGCAAGAAGAGTGGGAGATGACACAACTGGTGGACCTGCTGCATCTTGGCAATCAAGGCTTATCCAAATGTTGATGAGAGACCTTTTAATTGGTGTAAAACTAATTTCATAACTATTTTGGTGTTTAGCCTGTAGATTGCTGTAGAGTTTACTTAGCTGAGATCTTTGACTGCTCATATCACCATTATTCCCAGGTGAACTATTTGCATAGCCATGGACTGGCACATACCGAGTTACGCTTGGAGAATGTTTATATAAGTTGTGTAGATAGACATGTCAAGGTAATTTCTAGTTACGTTGTAAGGCGTTTCCCTCTGAAATCAACTCCCCTCTCTACCTACCTGTCATCTTGTAATCGACACGATTATATGTTAGACAATTGCAACAATTTCAGCCGTTCATTCAAAAGGGTTGCCCAAACGGTTTGGGCGTTTCATTTGGCATGGGGTCGAATAGTTTCATATGCGGCAGAAGCAGTTCGGTGGATCATGCATTACTTGAGCTTTATCGCTACAGGCCATAGATTTTTTGATGAAAAAGATTTATTAGTAGATTGAACATTCACTGCACAGAAAGTTCCTCTGTGGTCTGCCCTTCGTCCTCACCCTCAGGTAAAGTTCCGAGGTCTGTATGATCACCCACTTCATTTTCTTCTGGCATATCCTGAGAAATAGCATCTCCGGCATCGGAATGTACAGATTCCATGTTTAAATTTGTTTCTGAAGAAGCTGAAATCGCATCGCCTTCAGAAGCTTTATCAGTATCAAATGTGGTTTCATGATCTACAGTTAAATTATGCTCAGCATTTGCTTCATCTTGATCCAATGAAGTAAGGCCTTTGGCATCTTCTGACATTGCACCGTGAGGCACTCCTATCTCACCCTCCACTGTGCCTTGATCTATAAAAGAAACATGCTCAGTGTTATCCGACTTGGTCTGACCAGTCCGTTCTGTCCCATGATTTGATTCTGAAGTTGCCGAATCATGGAACCCATTATCTGAGTCTGCCTGAATGTCATGTTTGGTTGTTGCATTATTTTCCCTACCAATTTCATCTTCTTCAGCTATAATAACTTCTTTGTTATTTTCTTCTTGTTTCTTGCCATCTTCTTCTGCTTTCGTATCCTGAACAGAATCGCTATGAGTGGCATTGGTTTCCTGATTCTTTTCTTCCAGTTTCTTGCCTTCTTGCGTTATATTTGGATCAACCACAGCACCATCCTTACCGCTATCCAGACTACTAATCTCATTCTGTTTTGGAACAACTTCCTCAATCTTCATTGTACCTTAAAACATTTCCTTAACATTTTCTGCTTCAGAACTGAGATTTGAGGAAGCAGTCTCATTTTTTTCAAGAACTGTTTCGGGTGACTTGACAGACTCTGTAGAATTCCTTTCCATGTCCTCTCCGCCAGTGGCAAGAAGATGATCTAACCCATGTCCAATTTCAGTCTGATTTTCAACATTTTTGTCTTCGAGACTTTGCTTATTGATGTGCTCTTTATCTTTAGATTCTGCAACTTCATCCTCGCTCTCATTATGTTCAGTCTGATTTTCAGCATTGTGGTCTTCAGTCTGATTTTCAGCATTGTTGTCTTCAGTCTGATTTTCAGCATTGTTGTGCTCTTTATCTTTAGATTCTGCAATTTTGTCCTTGCTCTCGTTATGTTCAGTCTAGTTTTTAGCATTTTTGTCTTCAAGACTTTGCTCATTGTCATGCTCTTTATCTTTAGACTCTGGGATTTCCTCCTGGCTCTCATTATGTTCATCTTTAGCCTCTAGGGATTCCTCTGTCTCCCCATTTTCCCGTTTCATCTGCGCAAACTTGGCTCCCACATCACCATTTTGTTCCTCTTCCGCTGCCTCTGACTCCTTCCCTGCTTCATTATTCATGGCATTCTCTCTAATTCTTTCATGCTCCTCCTGACTCTCTTCTTCAGTCTTTTCATCCTCATGGCGATCTAGCTCATCATCTCCACCACCATGATCTTCATTACCATTTTCCTCCACCGTCTCATGTCGATCCACGGTCTCCTCTTCCTCCTTAGTATCTCCTTCATGCTTCACCACATCCACAGTATCACCAACATCCTGTGGGATTTCCACTTTCCCTTTATGCCCAAATACATCACTGTTCCATCCGCTACCACCATCACCACTGGCCTCAGCCTTCAGAGATGCCTGTTTTTGATATGCCTGCTTCTTATCATGAGAATGCTTAACCTGATACAGCAACCATATGCTCACAGCAACCAGTAAGGCTATCTGCAACACATGCTTGACCTTGAATCCCTTGGATCTCAGATACCGGTTAGATCCCTACTTGAACATGATATTAATAGCCCAAATTCTTCAATGCAAAAACCCAACTTGCAAAAGAACAATCCCAATAACCTCAAAATGTCTTCAACGTATCTAGCATATCAAAGCCCAAAATCATTCAATGCAGACACCCAACTTGGAGCAGATCAATCCCAGCAAAATTCCCTCAAGACGTATTCGAAGTCTTTATTCTTTGAGAAAACACTCAAAACCGTAGATTTGGGGTTCACAGATTCTTTGAGAACACACTCAACCGCAGATTTGGATTAGTATGTTGTTGAATCAATCCTAGTGAAATAATCAAACCAAATGGGTACCCGTAATCAATCTCTTCAACAACCTGAAACATACACAGATGTTCTCATCTGAGTGTATGAAGAGAGAGTGTTTTGGTTTTGTTGATTATCTTACTGCCAAAAACTCAAGGAAGAAACACGGTATTATTTCCCAAATATTTTTGCAGACTATCTCATGTATGACCTTGACATAACCAAGGTTCCCATATCTTTAATTTCCAGATGCACATCATATGTGGTGGGCTTCAAGCTAGAACTCATGGAGGTATGCTTATAACAGGTCAACATGTAGCTGGTGAAGTAACCTGTATAGGATTTCACGGTAATAGTACAATGCTACTGTTTCCATCCCCAAACTTTGTAACACCTCCTTTGGTAACATAGTGGAAACACGGGAGGAAATGCCTCAGATGAAGAAAATGCCTCAGATATCCCAATTTTTTACTTACCTAGCTAAATTTTAAACTTCAATTTTTCAATACGATATTTCTATTTTAGAATTTTAGTTTACTGTAGCCTTATCGAAAATGAAAGAAACTGTAAATATAGAAAATCTCATCCTATTCCTCAACAACAACATATCCATAAAACTTGCCAGCCTTTGACAAAGAGCAAAGCCCAAGGTACAACAGTTGTTGCAAGACTTCTTTAATGAGAATCAGATCTGCAAAAGAATTATTCCCAATGAGGCCATTGCCTACGAAGCTGCATAGCAATGTAGACCAATTTTACTTTCAGTTTTGGGTAGCAAAACATAAAAAAGAGTAATGAAGATTATTCAGTTCGCAGTCTAACATAGACTGCATTAACCACCAACTTATACGGGTATTTGTGCATGGATTTCAGATTTGAGAATGAAGTCAGTCCTGATTGGAACGTGACCTATGCTTAGCAAGATCATATATGTCGAAAATTATGTGTGAATGGATTGAACCATTGAACTAGATTTTGGTCTTGATAAACTGCTTGGCATGAGCATCAAACAGATTTCATAGCCATGAAACAGATTTCTGTTTTAGTTTAGATAACAAAGAAGATGCAGGAAACGAGCAGAAGGGAATGTGGTTAAAATGCATTTTCTGAGAATGCTTATGAATGCTTTCTTTTTCAGCATGGACATAAATTTTTTTGGCCATATTTCCAATCTTTTTGTCTGTAGATGAGGTTCATTACATATGATTATTACATTTTTCATTGCCTACTAACACATCAATGTCTTGGCAGAATACTCATTCCATGGCAACAGTAAATGGAGCCAACTACATTCCAACTGTACAAACCTGTGATTTGCTATTTTTTCTTGGAAATAACCCACAATGGAAATCTCAATCTGTCGATAGTTTTTCATCCACCTTAACAAGGGCAAGATGGATGGTGCTATCAAGCAAGAGGTCGTTCAAACCCTCTTTTTATTCTTTAAGCACAAGGCAAATGTTGTCAAAGGAAGGAGGCAGCCGAATTCAATGCGCTGGCAAAAGCATTACAATTCCATCAGAATCAGAGGAAAACCCGACAAATGTTTAGTTTGATTCTATGGGGAAGGAAGACCCTGTGGCACAATTCAAGATGTCTGACTTTGAGCTATGCAACCATGTTAGTATAGGACTTTCAGGCCGGGTAAGTAGCTTTGCTGCTATCGAAATGGCTCCCTTACTATTCTGAATAAAAAGTATTCTTGAACTGACCTAGAAAGACATGGAGTCTGCATAATTTTATTGGGTTTACTTTTCTTGAAGGTATTTGATACTTACGATGCAAGTATTGTATATTTTCCTAAAATGGGTCTCTGGTTTGGGTTTCCATGCAGAAAGATGAAGTGTTCGAAGCTATTGTCAGAAATTCTGAGAGGTAAGTTGCTTTTAGTGACTTTATTTTATACCTTATCTGAAATATACTCCAAACTAGACACGCATTTATTTAACCCCTGACTCGAAAGATCTTAATGGATGTGAAGCCCTCTGAAAAATTCTAGAGTGGTATTACGGCAACTAACAAGGTCTCATGCGCAGCGCAGCGGCAGACGTGCTTTAGAGGTGAGCAGTGCTATTATTTGTTTTTTTCTTAGTATTGTATTTAGTCAATTGCTTATTATACCTGGCTTGTTCTGTTATCCAGGTTTTGAGAAAACTTGCTCATTGCTAGTTTATGTATCGTTCATATGCAACAAGAGTCCACGGATATATACTTCCATCTGGTGCTATGGATCAGTGCTCATTCACCTTAGTGCATAGAGTAAGTCGACTGTAGTGCCCTTCAAATCTAGTAGTAGCAAGGAAAGTAGTAGGTTAGGACCTGGGTACAACAAAGAATGGTGATTCACGAACTCGTTAATTGAGTTGTTGGATATTTGGTAACATAATTTATTTCCAAGACTATATATTAAGAAAGTGGCTTCTTCCAGAATAGTTGGTCTACTAAGGCCTTCCATGATACTTACTTATTATATTGTGACAGTACTATGGGAGCTACTCCCTGCACCATTGGCTGCTACTCACAGACTGGCTTCCAGCGCTGGAAGCTAAGCTCGCTTTAGATGAAGACTGTGCAAGAAGAGTGGGAGATGACACAACTAGTGGACCTGCTGCATCTCAGCAATCAAGGCTTATCCGAATGTTGATGAGAGACCTTTTAATTGGGGTAAAACTAATTTCATAACTATTTTGGTGTTTAGCCCGTAGATTGCTCTAGAGTTTACTTAGCTGAGATCTTTGACTGCTCATATCACCATTATGCCCAGGTGAACTATTTGCATAGCCATGGACTTGCACATACCGAGTTATGCCTGGAGAATGTTTATATAAGTTGTGTAGATAGACATGTCAAGGTAATTTCTAGTTACGCCATAAGGCGTTTCCCTCTGAAATCAACTCCCCTCTCAACCTACCTGTCATCTTGTAACCCACACGACTATATGTTAGACGATTGCAACAATTTCAGCCATTCATTCAAAAGGGTTGCCCAAAGGGTTTGGGCGTTTCATTTGGCATGGTGTCGAATAGTTTCATATGCAGCAGAACTATGGCAGAGTCATATGCGGCGGAAGCAGTTCGGTGGATCATACATTACTTGAGCTTTATTGCTGCAGGCCATAGATTTTCTGATGAAAAAGATTTATTAGTAGATCAAACATTCACTGCACAGAAAGTTCCTCTGTGGTCTACCCTTCGGCCTCACCCTCAGGTAAAGTTCCGAGGTCTGTATGATCACCCACTTCATTTTCTTCTGGCATATCCTGAGAAATAGCATCTCCAGCATCGGAATGTACAGATTCCATGGTTGAATTTGTTTATGAAGAAGCTGAAATTGCATCACCTTCAGAAGCTTTATCAGTATCAAATGTGATTTCATGATCTACAGTTAAATTATGCTCAGCATTTGCTTCATCTTGATCCAATGAAGTAAGGCCTTTGGCATCTTCTGACATTGCACCGTGAGGCACTCCTATCTCACCCTCTGCTGTGCCTTGATCTATAGAAGAAACACGCTCAGTGTTATCCGACTTGGCCTGACCAGTCCGTTCTGTCCCATGCTTTGATTCTGAAGTTGCCGAATCATGGAACCCATTATCTGAGTCTACCTGAATGTCATGTTTGGTTGTTGCATTATTTTCCCTACCAATTTCATCTTCTTCAGCTATAATAACTTCTTTGTTATTTTCTTCTTGTTTCTTGCCATCTGCTTCTACTTTCGTATCCTGAACAGAATCGCTATGAGTGGCATTGGTTTCCTGATTCTTTTCTTCCAGTTTCTTTCCTTCTTACTCTGTATTTGGATCAACCACAACACCATCCTTACTGCTATCCAGACTGCTAATCTCATTCTGTTTTGGAACAACTTCCTCAATCTTCATTGTACCTGAAAACTTTTCCTTAACATTTTCTCCTTCAGAACTGAGATTTGAGGAAGGGGTCTCATTTTTTTCAAGAACTGTTTCGGGTGACTTGACAGACTCTGTAGAATTCCTTTCCACGTCCTCTCCGCCAGTGGCAAGAGGATGATCTAATCCATGTCCAATTTCAGTCTTATTTTCAGCATTTTTGTCTTCAAGACTTTGCTTATTGATGTGCTCTTTATCTTTAGATTCTGCAACTTCATCCTCGCTCTCATTATGTTCAGTCTGATTTTCAGCATTGTTGTCTTCAATCTAATTTTCAGCATTGTTGTCTTCAGTCTAATTTTCAGCATTGTTGTGCTCTTTATCTTTAGATTCTGCAATTTCGTCCTCGCTCTCGTTATGTTCAGTCTAGTTTTTAGCATTTTTGTCTTCAAGACTTTGCTCATTGTCGTGCTCTTTATCTTTAGACTCTGGGATTTCCTCCTGGCTCTCACTATGTTCATCTTTAGCCTCTGGGGATTCCTCTGTATCCCCATTTTCCTGTTTCATCTGCGCAAACTTGGCTCCCACATCACCATTTTGTTCCTCTTCCGTTGCCTCTGACTCCTTCCCTGCTTCATTATTCATGGCATTCTCTCTAATTCTTTCATGCTCCTCCTGACTCTCTTCTTCAGTCTTTTCATCCTCGTGGCGATCTAGCTCATCATCTCCACCACCATGATCTTCATTACCATTTTCCTCCACTGTCTCATGCCGATCCACAGTCTCCTCTTCCTCCTTAGTATTTCCTTCATGCTTCACCACATCCACAGTATCACGAACATCCTGAGGGATTTCCACTTTCCCTTTATGCCCAAATACATCATTGTTCCATCCTCTGCCACCATCACCACTGGCCTCAACCTTTAGAGATGCTTGTTTTTTATATGCCTGCTTCTTATCATGACAATGCTTAACCTGATACAACAACCATATGCTCACAGCAACCACTAAGGTTATCTGAAACGCATGCTTGACCTTGAATCCCTTGGATCTCGGATACCGGTTAGGTCCCTGCTTGAACATGATATTAATAGCCCAAATTCTTCAATGCAAAAACCCAACTTGCAGCAGAACAATCCCAATAACCTCAAAATGTCTTCAACGTATCTAGCATATCAAAGCCCAAAATCATTCAATGCAGACACCCAACTTGGAGCAGATCACTCCGAGCAAAATTCCCTAAAGACGTATTCGAAGTCTTTATTCTTTGAGAATACACTCAAAACTGCAGATTTGGGGTTCACGAATTCTTTGATAACACACTCAAGCACAGATTTGGATTAGTATGTTGTTGAATCAATCCCAGTGAAATAATCAAACCAAATGGGTACCCGCCATCAATCTCTTCAACAACCTGAAACATACACAGATGTTCTCATCTGAGTGTATGAAGAGAGAGTGTTTTGGTTTTGTTGATTATCCTACTGCCAAAAACTCAAGGAAGAAACACGGTATTATTACCCAAATATTTTTGCAGACTATCTCATGTATGACCTTGACATAACCAAGTTTCCCATATCTTTAATTTCTAGATGCACATCATATGTGGTGGGCTTCAAGCTAGAATTCATGGAGGTATGCCTATAACAGGTCAACATGTAGCTGGTGAAGTAACCTGTATAGGATTTCACGGTAATAGTACGATGCTACTATTTCCATCCCCAAAATTTGTACCACCTCCTTGGGCAACATAGTGGAAACACGGGAGGAAATGCCTCAGATGAAGAAAATGCCTCAGATATCCCAATTTTTTACTTACCTAGCTAAATTTTAAACTTCAATTTTCAATATGATATGTCTATTTTAGCATTTTAGTTTACTGTAGCCTTATCGAAAACGAAAGAAACTGTAAATATAGCAAATATCATCCTATTCCTCAACAACAACATATCCATAAAACTTGCCAGCCCTTGACAAAGAGCAAAGCCCAAGGTGGGAATTTTCAAAGTACAACAGTTGTTGCAAGACTTCTTTAATGAGAATTAGATCTGCAAAAGCATTAACCCCAATGAGGTCGTTGCCTACGAAGCTGCATAGCAATGTAGACCAATTTTACTTTCAGTTTTGGGTAGCAAAACATAAAAAAGAGTAATGAAGATTATTCAGTTCGCAGTCTAAGATAGACTGCATTAACCACCAACTTATACGGGTATTTGTGCATGGATTTCAGATTTGAGAATGAAGTCAGTCCTGATTGGAACGTGACCTATGCTTAGCAAGATCATATATGTCGAAAATTATGTGTGAATGGATTGAACCATTGAACTAGATTTTGGTCTTGATAAACTGCTTGGCATGAGCATCAAAATGTTGTTGTTGAGGAGGTCTTCTTCATCCAATGCTCAGACAACCACATATATTGATTCATTATATGGAGGCATGGGCTTTTATTCAACAATAATTAAAGCTAGGTCTGAAGAGCTGAAAACAAATCTATTTGCAAAGAGCATGGAGCCTATAGAAAAGTGTTTGACATGCTAAGATGGTAAGAGATTCATCCATGATATTGTTTTGGTTAGTGGGAATTCTCGAATCACAACAGTTGTTGCAGGACTTCTTTGATGGGAATGAGCTCTACAAAAGCATTAACAATGATTAGGTTGTTGCTTACGGAGTTGCATTGCAAGTTTCCATTCTAAGAGGAGGCAATAGGCGTATAAGAACTGTTACTTCTTGATGTTGCTCCTCTTTCTCTTGGTCACAATACAAAAGGAAGTGTTATGAATGTTTTTATTCCCAAAAACACAACCATTCCTAGAAAGAAGAAATAGGTCTTTCCTACATAGACAAGCTTGGTGTTCTCATCTGAGTGTATGAAGAGAGAGTGTTTTGGTTTTCTTTATTATGATGTTAAGATGGTAAGAGATTCATCCATGATATTGTTTTGGTTAGTGGAAATTATCAAAGCACAACAGTTGTTGCAGGAATTATTTAATGGGCATGAGCTCTGCAAAAGCATTAACACTGATGTGGTTGTTTCTTTTGCATTGCAAGCTGCCATTCTAAGTGGAGGAGGCAATGGATGTACAATACCTGTTACTTCTTGACTTGATCGCAATAAAGCAAGAAGTGTTATTAATTTTTTTATTCCCAGAAACAAAACCATTCCTTGAAAGAAGAAATAGGTCTTTCCTACATACTCAATTGACAAGCTTAGTGTTCTCATCTAAGTGTGCGAAGAGAGAGTGTTTTGGTGTTGTTTGTATATGGGAAATTTCTTTATCATTGTGTATAATCCTAATGTTGATAGATATGTCTACTGAGTGGTTCCAGTTAATGGGGCATTGATTTGAGCGTTCAATATATTTTTTTTCTTTATCGAAGTATTCTTTTGTTGTATTTGTGTTCTTCAATTTATGCCTTGGCATTTCCTTTGCAACATCTGGTGCAAATGCTAGTAATTATTATTTTTCAATTATAATTTCTTACATCAACAAAGATTATAATTAGCCTTGCACTTTTGATTTCTCCCTTGTGTAGTTTTTTTTTTTTTATATTGACAAAACTGATCCGTTTGACGAATCCAGTTCTAAATTCGAAAGGTCGAAATGGAGAATCTAAATGCGTACTGCCTTTGGTTCAAAAGGAGATTCCAATCGAACACACCACCACTATATATATAGCTTGTCAATGGTGTATGAGATATTTTTGGCCGGCCAAAATCTAAGTGGTGGGTGGGCAATGCGCATAACAATTTCGTTTATGTAATCTATATTTGGAGCTTATTTATTTTTCCTAAATTAAGTTAGGATGTAAGCAATGTAGCTCTTGAATGAAGATTGTTTTGTCTTTGGTAGAATTTAGAAAAGATGTTTTATGGAATTGTTTTTAGTGTGATTTTTTGGATTTTCAAGTGCTAGAATTTAGTGTAAAATTTTGAGGTGAAATTTTGATTTCTGTTATTTAAACTGGTTTTTTCACTGTATAAATAGATTCACAACCCTGAAAAACCTAGATCAATTCGAATGTATAAGGGTTACCTATCAAAAGTTATGATTTCAATAAATTCCTACCAAATTTTAAAAAAATTAACAAAAACAAAAAACTTTCAAAAAAACCACATTAAACATAACTTAATATTTTGATTTTAGGCAAACCCATTAATTCAATGCCATGTCTTTTTAGGAAAAAACGAAAAGCCAGAATCTAGAGCAGTATAAAGGATTTCTGTTGCCATGGATATATTTTTGGTTAGCATTAATACGATGGTTTGTATTTTGTAAATAATTTGACTTTTGATTTAACTTTATATTTATATTAGTGTGGTTTAAAGTAATTTTGATTTAACGTCATATTTATATTTATATTGGTGTTGTTTAATGTAATTTTGGTGTTAGATATTTCAAATATTTTTATTAAATATTAAATTTGTTTGTGTAATTTTATATATAAAATAAAGTAAATTGCTTTTTATTAAGATTATAGTAATAATATTTTTATTTTAATAAAAACTATTTATAAAAAAAATTATATATATTATATTATATATTCATTTTAATATTAGATTTAAGTATATTTTTTTATAAAAAACCCAAAAATCATCAAATCTGAAATTTTGATCACTATTACTATTATTATCTAGAAAATTCCAACTACTTTATTTTGACTACTTTTTAAAATGAACATAATCATCAGCATGAGAATCACCGTTGATCAAACCTATTTTAAGTTTCTTGAATGATAAAATTTTTAGGATAGTTCTTCTCATGGTCTCCCATTAGAATTTAGATAGGTCAATTATAGTGGGTGAAAGTGAGGAATGTTATAGCTAATTAACTAGCATTTGCACCTAATGTTGCAAAGGAAACGTTGTAAGGCATAGAGTGTGGAAGAACAAGGACATGTGAATGGAATGTAGAAGAATAGGGACATGTTAATGGGCATTGTTGAAAGCGAGGGTGGATGATAAAGAATTGCAATTGAAATTGTTAGTTATGTGTATGCTGAATATAGATATTTTATAAATAATAGTGTGTAGAAGAATAGTGGCATGGGAATGGACATTGTTGAATGCAAGGGTGGATGATATTGAGTTACACTTGAAACTATTAGTTATGTATGTTTTGAATATGGATAAGTAATAGTAGTGTGTGGAAGAATAGCAACATGTGAATGGACATTCTTGAAAGCAAGGGTGGATGATAATGAGTTATAGTTAATGTCATATAGAGGTTATCCATTATTCATGTAGTAGTTGTTTATGTGAACATATTTTTGTACATTATTTTAAGTTCTTTTTTGTATTTGGAGATTTTGTTTTTCCATATGTTACATATTTAAGAATGAATTGTCACTTTTAAAGAGGGCACACAAGGTTGCTAGCTGTCACAAACCATTGTGAGGGTAAAAATTAAATGTCCTTTTCCTACTACATGGTTCTGTCAACTAGGTGTTTCAAAAAATACAAGTGAAAGCCATCAAACTCCTTGCTGAAATCAAAGTCTCTCGTGAACTTTTCATAAATACAGGGATGCACAAATTCCTTAACTTGCCAGAACTATATTAAAATGACATTTTTCACTACTAACTTCATATGAAATGTCATGAACTTTCTTTTGGATAAAACCTCGAATGTGTTTTTAATATCCCAATTCAACTCTCAGTGAAATTTTCATAGATATAGGGATGCACATATTCCTTAACTTGCGAGAACTCTATTAAAATGACATTTTTCACTACTAAGTTCATATAGGATGTCAATTAAACTGTTTTATTATTATTATTTTAATTTAATGTTTCATTATGCGTACTAAATCTTTTTTAATATAAAACTAAATTTAAATTTTTACTCATTTACAAATACTACAACACATACCCCTTTTTTGGATTGATGTTTATGAGTAGTAGGCCAAAACTTGCCAAATGCTTAAATTTATTTTCCAAAATTTCAGAGATGCCCATTTGAAAACCCTGGATATATTAGTGTTTGATACGAACAAGTTTCGAGCATACTAGTTGTTGGGGTACAGAGTTTTTTGTAAATTGCTACCAAGCAAGGAAGAAGTCAAAAGAGGATTGGTATTAAAACCATGGCCGCAACTCAAGGACCTGTGTTCTTGTCCCCAAATAGGACACTGCAACTGACATATGAGGGTGATTTTTATGAGGTACTCATAGCAAAAGCCAAGCTCTCCGCCATAGCAGACAAAGGGGGCATACCCTCATCTACAGATACTGTAAAGCAACTGTAGCCACATTTTGAATATTGCTACAAGAGCTTAGAGCATACTATATTGCAGGCTGTAAAGACTCCACATTCAAAACAAAATGGAAAGATAAGATGAGAAACATATTGGATCATAAAGCAATAGAGAGTATAGTGGAAGCATGGGATCCTTATAATTATCGTTGGTCCTCCTTAAGCCTTGCTAAGATTGGTGGCTTAGGCAAGAAGAGTGATTTTCTAGGTATCATTTTCATTTTGTTGCTCCTATGGGGCTTTTTAGATTCAAAATTTGAAGGGACCCAACATGGGAAAAGTGTTGTTTGGTGGCTTGGGCCTGTAACACATAGACTGTACTCAAGATTATTGGTAATACAAGATGAAGTTTGAGCACTATTTGGGAGTGGCTTGAATGATTCTCTATACTATCCTCTATTAGTCTAGAAGTTGCCTCTTGTGACATGTGGAAATAAGGAGAAACATGCTAAGAATATCTCAGTTGTCTCGTAGCTTCTTCATGTGGAGCAGGCTCACCTCTGGTAAGTTTCATACAAGATTCTGTATTGCTTTGATAGCATGGATGGATGCGTTAAAAGTTTAGTATGTTAAGCTTGATTATTGACAAGACGGTTCTGATCTTGTTGCATGACACATAAGACACTTTCTTTTATAGTACTCATTTTTAACATTTTTGGTTGTCTTTATAGCTGCACTAGTTTGGCAAATTGTCAAAATTTCCCTTTGGAGAAATGTTAGGAACATCACTTTCTAAAGAGAACAAAACCATGGGCGAGAAGCAACATTACAAAACATATGTTTTTTGAAAATTCTGCTTTTTATATGTTGAAGTGCTAATACGGTCATTTATCATTATTGAGTTGCTCAGAAGGAGGGATGCAATCGATCTTTCTTGATCAGGAAACCAACTTGAACTTTTGAATGGAAGGGAACAAATGGCATGTTGATTAATGTCAAACATTGAGGAATCCCAACTTCGGAACGACACGACATTGTTTATGTAAGCCCCCATCATTGTAAGTCAGGTTTATACTAATTTTATATTATTTCAGAATGAAGTTTTGATTTAATTTAATTATAATTTTAAGCTAGTAAAACATCAAGTACCCTAGAATGTTTCCCACTGCTAGACGTTTTTTGTTGAAATTGCTTTACGCACCCCAGAAATGCTTTGCAGCTAGGCCTTCCAATTGATATCATTTTTCTGCAATTCCAGATGTCAAGTTTCTATTCTAGAGTGATGGAGATGCAGCATTGCGTGTTGGTGTGAACAGAAAACAGATAGAAAATATAAAAAAATTGAAAATAAATACTGTGCACAGGACCTCCACAATATTTTAGAACTGTGAATAATGGATAACTTTGTGTGATCATGCCTCACATGCATAAAAGGCAAAGAATTAAGTTATTTAATCTGAATTTTAAAACCCTTCAACTCAGTATACTGTCATAATATAGAGGATCCTTTATTTTTTAAAAGCAGGGGAATATCAATGCATGTATGGTATCTGCAACATTGAATAAAAGGCACGGTTTGACCACTGAAAAAACTTTGTGTTCTTTAAAATATTATTCATACAGTTTTTGTCTCCATGGACAAAAATAGTGCTTTCAACAAGTCAGCCAACCAGCTACCATTGCAAAGGACAGAGGAGGTTCAAACATATCCAAAAAGAGCCAATCTAATTTTCTCAACCAATCTCTCATGCAATCCAAATTGACATGATTTGCCAAGAAGACAAGGCTCCCAAGGAGTCAATCGTGTAGCTTGTTGGACTTATTTATATACTAGATCTTTATTACACACCACCTTACATGTACTATTTTCCACAATAATAATTTGAAAATTTTAAGTAGGGAGTCAAGATGGCTTTACAAATATGGCACTGTTTAGGCTTGACACTTGGTTAAATTAAAATATATACCCTTTAACGGGAATATGAACGACATGCAGATAAGGCACGCAGTAGCAATGGTGGGTACAACAATTCCCTGATCAAAAGCCTTTTTAATACCCCCTGTCTTGGTGACGTGTTGATAGATCAAGTATGCAGAAGCCGCTATGGAAATGACCATTCCAGCTTGGGTTCCTCTGCAAATCAACAACATCCCATAAACTACCATCCACATTTCCAAACACCAATTCAATAATTTGTTAAGGAAAACAACAACTTGCCTCAGGTTCATGGCTTGATAAGGAGAAATAATCACCAGTAACACAAATAAAAATGGCAGTTCCAATTCCCCTGTTCCCAACAAATTAAGTTTGTCAAATACTACAGTTCTGTCATGCAATTCAATTCAATATACTGTGCAAGAAAGAACGACTAAGTAAAATAGGATGCCATTTGAGTTCTTGTGACTCACCAGGAATGTAGTAGAATAGTCTAACAAGGAAGACCAAAATGGCAGTCCACAAACCATAATCACCTCTGTAATAATGTAGACAAACAAATCCAATGTGGGGTGAAGTTTAAACTCTTAGTTCACTTCACTGGAATTTACCTAATTTTGCAACTGGGAAGAACCTGGTCACCTGATCCAAGGAATGACATCTCCAGGTACCTCTAGGGCCAATAGTGGAACAAGGAAAGATTTGTTGATGGTTGTGTGCTTTGATAACATCAAAACCATGCAACACCATAATTGAACCATTTTTTTCCTCAACAACTACTTGAGTCCCAAAAATAAAAGTTGAATTATGACTAAAAAAAGCCTAATGCCTTTTTTAGAGTACTAACGTTTGGAAATGGGCAAAAGAAAAAGCAAATAAAACTTGAGACATTTGTGTTTAAAGATCTAAAGCTGAAATAAAAATTAAATTATGAACCCCAAGAGAGGCTTTGAGGTATTCCATTTTCTGAGAGGAATATAATGACAATTGGAAACAGCCAGAAAGCAAAAGCTAAAAAGCTCAACAGATTGCTGTAGTAGAAAATCTAGTAAATTGAGGTTTCCTATCCCAAATTAGTTAGCATTCTGAAGGAGCCCCTTGTCTCAACAGTAGGCTTGAGAGAGATTGTCCTTAACAAAGTTATCCTTAGCAGAGTTTTGAACTTGAGAGAGATTTTCATTAACAAAGTTACCCTTAGAAGAGTTTTGAGTTGTTCTTTAGAGAGGGGGGAATTGTATATTAGGAAAACCAATCTGAGATGCTCTAAGAGAGATTGTCATTAACAAATTTATCCTTGGAAAAGTTTTGAGCTGATCTTTAGAGAGGGGATTGTACAGTTGTGAAACCAATCCAAGATGTGGAGCAACAATATCATATAATGGATTGAAAATAGAATGTGTTGTAATCAAATAACGGATCAAAAATATCAAAATTGGCAGAATGAAAGTAGAAATCACTCACCAGCCCACCATAAAATCATTTGCTCTTTGAGTAGCAGCCACATCTATGGATTTATTAGTAAGAGGTATCATCCAATGTACTAAAATTACTAATCCAATCCAACCCTTTTTCTTTTCCTACATTCAACGAGAAATTTATAAAATCTCATAGAATGAATGGAGATGAACATAAATCAGAGAGGAAAAGAACCCGATAGGTTTTCCTATACAGCTCCATAGAAGCTATATGTGATAGCAAAACATGGTGACCAACAATATATGGCTCAAGAGTTGAGTTTCCAGCAATACAATTTCCAAATGTTTGGGAACATATTTGAGGTGGGAAAATGCCGTCATCATATCCTGCAGTGCCAAAGACATTGAGATCATTGAAAGTGGACCCATATTTCACTCGGTCACCAAACTCTCTGAAACACACATATGCATAACCTTTAAAATCCTCCCTGCATAAGATCAAAGTAGATTAGAGAACTCTGCTTCTCTAACCATAAGTTTATTAATGCACCATAAATTGATGCTTTGACTCGTGTGTCAACCCACATAGGAAGAAAAACAAGAACAGGAGATGACATAAGATGTTTACACAATCTATGGATTTAAGAAACCTCCATAGGAATCTTACAGAGCTTGGGGTAGATCAAAGTGGTACAATGTCACATGTGGTTGAATGCCTGAGACATGCATTGTGAAACGATTAACATTTTTGAGGATGATAGTCACGGGAATAAAAACAAAGTAGAGAGACAAGTTTGTCAATAAATACTACCATGGGACAAAAGCTCATTTATGAGGTTATTATACTACTCAACGCCTTTTGGGTTAATGGGTCCTTCGCCATCTGCATCAATATATGTGAAATAGTTATTTCCTACCATTGTCCATTGAGTATTTACTAAATTCTCAGGATTAAACATGTGGTCAGAGCTCAAACAGAAATATACCAGGAATAAGCCTGGGCCATGAGATTGAAAATCTATAGGCATCTACTCCCATCGCAGACATTAGATCAATATCCTCCTTCAAAACACACATGAAATTTTTCATCAAGTTGATACCCAAATCATCTAGGAGTTTAACTATAGATACATTAGTATGAAAACAACAATAATGGGGTTGGACATGCACATAAAGCTTGAGGATGGCTTACAAGTAGCCACTGCATATAGGTTGTCCTAGTGACATTTATTGTTCTTAGGTTTGCAGATAATAATACCTTGTAACGATGGTATTGATCAACAGCTACATCTCCATTACCTCCATAAACAGTAATCCCTGACAATAGAGTTAAAACAAACAACAACTCACTTCGAGCCTTGGCCTTGAAAGTCCCAAAGTAAAGTAAGGAACTGGGTAGAATGCAAATGAAGGGATGAATGAAGATATGTGATGAAACAGACCTTCCCTGTGAGTGAAAGTGTCAAATATGCTTCGCTTCCAGCCATCTTCTGCTGCAGCTCCTTCATACTGCAGAAAACCAAATGTTATTTTGCAAAGAAACACGCTAGACAATATTCCATATGGGCACAAACTGGAATTGAGTTTTCCATGGCAGAATTAGCACTACCGGGTAGTTTCGAAGTCTTGGAGACAAAAAGAGTTCAGAGGGCATGAGGAGGGGTTCATAAGGAGAGAGGTGACCACTTAGAGGAACAGAGTGTGAATACTGTGTTGCCTTGGGGAAGGTTATCTGGGGCTTCCTTGGGGAAGGTTATCTAGAGCAAGCTTGGTGCTAGTGGAAACCTCCCTGCCAGAGAGAAAATATGACTTTTCCGGGCTGGACTACGATTTTGAGCCCTGAGAAGTAACCTGTGAGAGTTTACTCTCAACAACTGAAACAGAAGGAGGACGCTCGGGGGGAACTTGGACGTGATTGCCATTGCCAGCTCCATAGGCTGGGAGGTGTGGTCCTGTCCCGAATTCACTTTCTTGGAAAACTGTGAATGCATCAGATAAGTAATTATGTTTATGATATGCTTCTGAGAATCGAACAAATAAGAATAAGTAATTCCATTTAGGTTATGCGTATGAGAATGCATCAGATAAGAAAAAGTAGTTCTGTTTATGTTATGAGAATGCATTAGATAAGCCAAATAATACTGCTTATGATATGTTGCTGAGAGCGCAATAGATAAGTAAAGAATACAGCTTAAGTAAGAAAAGACTGCTTTTGTTATGTACCTATGAATTAAACATGTAACTGGGACAACAAGTGGTATATGTAAGACTTACACAATACTTATTTGAGTATGCATTCTTGGACAAATAAATTGTGCAATAGATAAGTAAAGAATACAACTTAAGTAAGAAAACATTGCTTTTATATAGATAAGTAAAGAATACAGCTTAAGTAAGAAAACATTTCTTTTATTATATACCTATGAATTAAACATGTAACTGGGACAACAAGTGGTATATGTAAGAATTACACAGTACTTATTTGAGTATGCATTCTTGGACAAATAAATTGTACAAATTGATAGAGAATACAATGAGATATACCTGTCTAACAGGATTGAAATGGTAATGTTATTCAACCCCTAATCAACAAAGACACTGTGACTCATAAACTAAAGTAAAGGGAGTAAATGAACCATGTTCATATTGCCAATACACTGGTATGAGGGTAAGTGAGGTATTAAAATAGCTATCCTCCCGCCAGGGTAACTTGTTCAGGTAGATTGACCTTATTGGGGAAGAAACCCCAATTTCAAAGAAAGAGTTCCATTGGGGAAACTAGGAAATCTCCGCTGTAGAAATTATATACAGCAAGCAAATGCAAATAACAGTATTCGTCAAAACGATAAGAATGAAACCCATAACCCTGTTTATTTATAGAATGAACTGTAAAGAGAGATATCTGCCATCTTATTCATTAACTGGAAATGAGTAAACTTGTGAAACACGGAGGAGATATAAGAGCATGACAACCCCATTTTGTCCCGACATAAATACATTTTTTTAAAAAGACTAATACAATTGCTGAAAGGGCGAAAAGATGCTCCAGAACTTAATTAGGCATTGAACTGAATTACCAAACTTGTCAGCGTTACATCAATGTGTTACAACTTTAATATTCGATTAATTACTTTTTATTCTTGCCTCAATACAATTTTCTTCCACAGAGATCGATGACACTTTACCTTTTCGGTTCAATTGTAATTTTAGATTCAATTTAATTGTTTTTTATTCTTTCTTCCTTCGAATTGTCTTCACAGAGAGGCGTGACGCTTCCCCTTCTTGCTTCAATTACAGTAATCTGTCCAATACTTTTGCATACCTTTTCTTCCCATTCGTATTTTTGTCGCTATCTATTTGTTTTTTTATTCCAACCATATTTTCTTGGCTACAATGGCTGTGGTTGTGGAGAAGTAGTTTGATTCATCTACGTTTGGGCATTTTTTAGGCATATTTTTGTTCTATTTTGGTTTTGATCCTCCTCTGCTGGTAGAGCAACAATAAGACAACTTTTTCTGGTTACATCGAGGAATATTTTGCAATTTTTCCTACTTAAAACTCTTCTCTATCTTTCAAAAGTCATTTCCTTGATTCTTTTGGAATGTCGCCTAATATATGTTTATATATATAATTGCATTTACATGGCCATTGCAGGTAGATAGGGCCAAGTAACGAGTCTGTGAGAGGGACTCAATCTCTTCTTCAAATTGAAAGTACGATAATAAGGTCGGAGGTGACTCTTCTTTAAAGATTGCTACTATTTCTTTTGCACCCAACTGGAAAGGAACAATAGGTAGGAAGGTGAAGATGGAGCCGCCAAAGGAAAAGTCGATGAGCCATTTTAAATTTTTGCTGATGCACAGTACTTCTTTGCAGATGCATTCTTGGACAAATAAATTGTACAAATTGATAGAGCATACTGTGAGATATACCTGTCTAACAGGATTGAAATTTTAATGTAATTCTCCCATTATTAATAGAGACAATGTGACTGATAAACTAAAGTAAAGGGAGTAAATGAACCATGTTCATAGTGCCAATACACTGGTCTGAGGGTAAGTGAAGTATTAAAATACCTATCCTCCCGCCAGGGTAACCTGTTCAGGTAGATTAACCCTATTGGGGAAGAAACCCCAATTTCAAAGAAAGAGATCCATTGGGGAAACTGGGAAATCTCCGCTGTAGAAATTATATACAACAAGCAAATGCAAATAACAATATTGGTCAAAACGATAAGAATGAAACCCATAACCCTGTTTATTTATAGAATGAACTGTAAAGAGAGAAATATCAGCAATCTTGTTCATTAACTAGAAATGAGTAAACCTATGAAACACCGAGGAGATGTAAGAGCATGACAACCCCATTTCATTTAGACATAAATACATTTTTTTAAAAAGACTAATACAATTGCTGAAAGGGCAAAAAGAAGCTCCATAACTCCATTAGGCATTGAACTGAATGAATATTATTACTATGCTGGGAGTGATCTTGAGGGACAGAAATAATTTCCGCATACCTCTTGCTGGGAGACTCATTTAGGGTATTGAATTATGAAGAGATCGTTGAATTTATTTTTGATAAATTTACAATTGGCTCGGATATGGTTTCTGATGGCGTGAGCAAGAGGAGACTGAATATGAATAGTGCAGCGGTTTCGAGAGAATTTGAGTTTGATATACCCCACCGAGGACTCAAACTTGTCCAGGCCGCCTCAATCGAGCTGGATTTCGTTGGTTCTCCCACAGACGAGCTCTTTTATAAAGGCCCGCTGCTTTTCCTCCATGGCCCCCTTCGTCTTTAGATGGTAGAGAAATTGGAAAAATCCATATGCTTTGAATCTCAAAATTAAATATTGGAGGCATACGCTGTTCGCTTCAGCTTCCGAGTGCCAGCTCATTCCAAACCTGCGACAGTTGCGGTGATGTGAGTTTATTATGAACAGTTACAACCATTCAATTAACTTTCTTTAATTGAATGACTAACACTATTCTAATCGTCTAACACACAATCTAACGGCGCACAGTGATGACAGGTAAATCTTAGGGACATTCATTTCAGAGGGAAATGCCTTACGGCGTAATTATTCAAAGATGTTTTTGATTTCTTCAAGCTATTGTAGATAAGCACGTGCCTCTCCATGTGTTGAAAGTGTGGCACCATTAGTCAATTAATTTTTCTAAATTTGCTTTTAATAAGTTCACGCTATTGCAAATAAGCTAGTGTAAATAAGTGCTATGTGCAATAAAGGTTTATCCTCAATTTACCATACATATATGAAAATATATGTATATATTTGCATATATATCACTATGATTGGGATTATTTACAAGGATATTATTATAATTTGAAATAGATTAAATTTATAATAAAATAAAGTAGAAAATTGTATTATAAATAGAGAAAGAAATAATATTTTAATTAATAAATTTGTTTACCTACACATTAACCAATTATAAATAAACATTAACAAATTGTGATTAGACTTAGAAATAATTACAAGATAAGATCATTGTTGGTATTTTGATGATATGAAATAGATTAAAATACAAGGTTAAATACCATACATTTTTTGAATACACCATTAGCAACTCAAGATTATTGGGCGTGTGTTAATTACTCTTTGACTAACACTAAAATTAATGAAAAATATATTTGATTTAGATGTGTATTAATATTGTAGCTAAGTAATATGGATATTAATTAATATTGTGTGTTAAGTTAGGTTTGTTTAATTATTGCTGCATTAATGGTTAGGTTTCTATATTCTTACATATAATACTATAACATTTTGATGTATTATATAATGTAATACAAATAAACATTTGATTGCATGTTTCATTTATATTTTCTATATGTTGAGATCTTTCTATTTTAATGAACAATTGAGACACCATTTTATATAATGATTAAATTTATATTTTGTGAATTATATTTTAGTTGTTCATTTCTAAATTTTTTTTGTAAACTAATATTTTCCAATGAGAAATAATAATCTCTCCAATTTAGGTGTGTTCGATGTTGGGTTTTAGATAATTTTTCATGTAAAACATAAAGAATCATGTTAGTATCTAGTTAAAGTTATTTCAATCACTCAAGTAGTCTCAACCAATATAACACGATTGAAATTAATCAAGGCTACCAAACTAAATGCAATGACAACACACCATACCTAGAATTACAAGGCAAATTGAATTACAGATTATACCTGGAAGTACAAGGCGAATTGAATTGCATATTCTTCTTTAGGGTGAAGGAACATGCAAGTAATAAACTTCTAAGTAGCATATAAGATGGATGTAAATAAACTTATGATTAGGATACAAGTTTTCCCCTTCTGCGAAACATATAGATCAATGTGTATATTTTAAGATATATCATGAAGTTTAGTTTTGTGTTCATGTGTCTGGAGTGAAAATATGTGGTTGTGTGAACACAAAACTTTGTTGTGTGAAAATAGAGAGTTGTAAACCTTTCAAAAAAAATTATGGTTTACAATGGGTGAAAGGAGATGAAGTCTATGTTTTATGTGATGAATGCATTTTCTACCCTCATCAAATTATAATCATCTATATTTTGTTGTGTGCATGCATTTAAAATTTTTATTTCTCATTATAAAATTTTATCACTAATTATTTACCATCATGCCCTCTCATTAAATTTATTTTATTTGAACCTATGTGTTGTTCTATTCCTTTTATTATGTGTAACATTGTGTGTTTTATCACACATTCCTCTGCCCTTTTATGCCACATGGTATCACAACTTTAGTTTGACAGTAGATTTATTAGAGTAGGTTGTTCGCGACTCGACAAAGAATCAATATTTATCAGCAATGTGTCAAAGGTTTATATCAAAGAAATATGGCAGCTTAAAGCACAAGGTTGAAAGTTCCACATATTCCTCAATTTAATGGAAAAAATAATGATTATTTGGAAATCACAACGAAGATATTGCTTTGATCTCAAGATATTTGAGATTTAGTAGAGAATGGGTTCCAAGAGTCTGTTGATGCAACAACATACAATGCAATGATGCAAGAAGAAATATATTTGCTAACAAATAATAGGAAGGACTCCAAATCCCTCTTATGCATATTCCAGGAAGTGCATGAGAATATTTTTCCAAGGATTGTAACAACAACAAAGTAAAGGGAAGCATGTGACATTCTTCAAACAACATATCAAGGTTTGGGAAAGGTATAGGCAACAAAAATACAAATTTTGGGAAGGGATTTTGACATGTATGAAAGATTCTGAGACAATAAACTTATTTTTCACACAATTTATTGGAGTGGTAACTCAAATCATACCTCATGGAGAGACAATCGAAGAAAGGAGAATAATTGAAAAGATTCTAAGAAGTTTACCATCAAGGTTTAATCTTATTATTGTGGTGATAGAGGAGATGAAGGATCTGTCATATTTTTCACTGGATGGGCCTCATGCCTCACTTATTTCTCATTAAAATAGGTTGAGTAGATAAACAAATTATTCAATGGAACATGCTTCCAAGACAGAAGTCAACGTTGGTCAATGTAAAGGCAAGGGAAGATCAAATACCTGATATAAAGTAGGAAGTCCACATAGAGGTGGAAGAAGTGGCTCTTCAAGCTCAATTGGAAGAGGTAACACTCAAATCCAAGTCAAAATTCAAGCCAAAATAAAGCACACGATTAGAGGTATGATAAGTCTCAAGTTCAATCTCATTTTTGCAAGATGTATTTCCATTATGCAAATGAATCTAGAAAGAAACAATATGATCTTAGTAAACCAAATGCAAGTTTTACAAAAGAAAATAGAATCCAAGATGACATGTTTTTAGCTTTCGATGTAGCACAAGAGAAGCAAAAGGTGCTGAGAAATGGAAACAAGAAAATCTAGTTTAATTTGTCCTTGAATTAAATTGAGAATTAAAATCGAATTCTATTCTCATAGCAACTTGTAGATAGTTAATTAAGTTTAATTAACTTAATTAGCTTAGGAATTTTGAGTTGGAAGTCTTTCTATATTCATGTATATGTTATCCCTAAATTTTAGGGGTCTAGTATGAGTTTAAATTGAGTTGGAAGTTAGATCACTCAATTTAGTGTTAAGTTCAGTTAAATTAGTTCTAAATTGTTTTTGGAACTAATAGAGAACTAACAGTTAGTTGATGCACTAATGCATCCACTAGTGCTACTCCAGTTAACTGAAGATTCCCTCATGAGAAACTCATGCATCTCAGTTTAGGGAAAGACCAAGTTGAGACCAGAGTGGAGGGACATTGTACTATTAGTGGTATTATTTACTCGAGTGTAAATATGATGCATGCATCAGAGACTGATCCTACATTTGGATTGCATAGTTTTGGAAGCATGAATTCCCTTTAAATATGAGTTATTAATCTTATGAATTATGTAAGAGATTAGGAGATTGGAGAGCTATAGAATTGGCTAAGTGTTGGCCAAGAGCTAGCTTGTGAACTGAGAGAGTTGAGCATGCTTGTGTAGAATTGTTCTAGTGAGAACATGCTTTGTATCTTTACTCATATTTTTTATATATACAGTACAAATAGCGAGGTTTTGAGCAATGGATTTCCCCATATACATCTTGTGTTATGTGCCATTGATTTATCTTCTTCTTGTTCTTATTATTTTCATTGATCTATTGGCTTCCGCTAGTTGAAAGTAGAAGTAAATTCTTCTCTTTTGCTTTAGTACATTGCATGAGCTTGTGAATCTACATGATTTCCTACATGGTATCAGAGTTGAATTCAATACACTAGAGGAGATTTCAAAGTTTTGAGTTTTGGGTTATAGCTGAAATTCAAATTTGCAATAGATACTTCAGGATCAGTAGATGGCATTGTACGGTTTGTAGCTCGAGTATGACTTGGAAGGCAGCTCGAATTTTATAGCCTAGAGGGACAAAATGGAGGTTGTGCTAGAGGATAATGGCTTGAAGGAATTCATTGACCAATAAATTCCTAAGCTAGGAGCATCAGATGAATAGAATTTGGTCGAATGGAAGAAATGTGTGGTGAAGGTGATCTAGATAATCCTTGAGGGAGTTCGAGACAACATTATCTCAAGTCTCCATGGAAAGGAACTTCGTATGCTATGTGAAAAACATTGACGAAATTGTATTAGAGCAATAATGACCAAAGGAAATTGGCACTGAAGGAAAAACTTTGAAAAATAAAAATGGAGAAAGGCAAGATGATTGCAAAATACTTGATCAAGTTCACTCAATGTCATGATGAACTTGGAAGTGTTTGAATCATAGTTGTCGAGGATGATATGGTGAGTCATTCTCTTCTAGGATTCCCAAAGAGTTGGCATAATTATCACGACTCTGTCAATGGCTGGGAGAAGTTGCCAGATTGGGAATGAATGTCATCAGATTTGATGCAGGAAGAGATTAGTAGGAACACCAATTATGGCTATTATTTAAATACTGATGATGAAGAGAACTGTGCCTTAGCGATTAAGGTGAAGAAGGGGAAATGGAAAGCTTCCCATTGAAAATCAGATTCTTAGCATTGAGGTAATAAGAAAGACATGAAAAAAATTAAGAGCTTTTGTTGTCATGATCTGGGCCATTTTTCCACAAATTTTCCACTCAAGAATTTCAAGAAGAATTCCTCAAGAGGAGCGGTGGGTGAGGCTTTGGCCTCTCAATTCGAATTGGAATTTTCCCTCATTGCATGCATGGGGTCATCAATGATGGGAAGTGTATGCCACTTAGACAGTGGAGCTTCATTCCACATTACTGGCTACGATGGGAAGTATAGTGTTACTGGATTGGGCATAATTACTTTTCAAAGGGAGGATGGGGCTCCACTCACCTTCAATAATGTTATGTATGTGCCAGGGATGAAGGAGAACTTGGTATATGTTGCCATGCTTGAGGATAGAGGAAATGATGTGATCTTCTAGAAAGAAAAGGTGTTCCTTGAACACATAGCCATGGGTCAAGTAAAGAAGACAGGGATTCAGGTGAAGAATCTCTATAAGTAAGAGGTAGAGGAGTGTGTTGCTTTGAGAACAAAAGCAGAAAGGGTGGAGAGTCGAGACATTGGTGATTTGTCGCACAGCCGATTAGTCTACTTTCATCATGGGGCTTTGAAGATATTGCAACAGATCTCTACCAATCTTCCCAAAGGTACACTTAAGCAAGTTGATACATGCAAGGGGTGTACTTTGGGAAAATACACAAAGTCTTCCTTTCACGTTAGAGACAGTCGAGCAAAGGTTGTTTTAGAGTGAGTCCATACAGATGTGTGTGGACCAGCATTGATAGCAACCGCAGCCAAATATAGGTATTATGCTATATTTTTCTATGATTATTCTCGTAAATGCCGAATATTTTTCATGCAGAAAAAGGATCAAACCTTCACAAAGTTTTGTGAGTTTAAGGCGTTGATGGAGAAAGAGTCGAGCAAAAAGGTTAAATCTCTACAGAGCGATAACGATTGCGAGTATGTCTCAAACAAATTTAAGAACTTATGTGCAGTGGAAGGGATTAAACAGGAGTTGACGACACCCCATAACCCTTAGCAGAATGGTGTCGTCGAGAGGAAGAACAGAAGCATAGTAGGGGCAGCAAGGGCGATGTTGCATGATCAGGGCCTACCCCTACACTTATGGGCTGAGGCATGCAACACAATGATTTACGTTCAGAACCATAGCCCACATTAGATACTTAAGATGAAGACACCAAAGGATGCTTGTTCTTATAAGAGACCAAATGTTGGTCACTTCAGTATTTTTTGGTCATCGGTATATTGCTATGTGACCAAAGATGCAAGAAAACTCTCGAGCTGATAACGGAGTTAGGGATATGTGTGGGGTACATTGATACACCTCAAAACTATCGTGTGTACTTGCCGACTAGTAGGATGATAATGATTGGTAGGGATGTTAGATTCGATGAGGAGAAGGCCATGCGAGTTTCCCTTGAGAGGGAGCTTGAGTTACATGCAGCTGAGGAGATTTTAGCTACTAAGGTTGAGGAACCTTAGATTGATGTGGATCAGCCACATGCAGAGGATCCAGGAGTGGAGACATCCACTTAGGTAGAGTCTTCCAGAGAGGGAAGAAAGTGCACCATAGTCGGATAGATTTTTGGATGATGCACGGGATAATATGGGAGCACCCACTTCTTAGTGTAGGCAGAAGAGGCAACCTGAGAGGTACACTAGATACATGGCTCTTATGGGCCAATGTGTTGTGACAAAGCCATCTTCCTTTAAGGAAGTAGTGCAATAACCAGTTTGGGTTGATACCATGGTGGAGGTGTATGACTCCATAGTTCGTAACATAGTTTGGGATGTGGTCCTTAGATTGAAGGACAAGTCAATGGTGAGCTCATGTTGGTTTTACAAGTTAAAGAAAGCTGCAGATGGCTATGTGGAGAAGCATAAGGCTAGATTTATGGCCTATAGCTTTTCACTGGTAGAGGGGATTGACTATGATGAGACCTTTTCTCTTGTTGCAAGGTACTCGTCAATTAGATCTATGTTGGCACTATCAACACAGATGGGTTGGAAGACACATCAGATGGATGTGAAGACAACCTTCCTTAATGGCATGATTGAGGAAGAGGGTACATAGACAAGCCTGAAGGTTTTGATACCTTTGACCGTCAGTCGAATGTGTGTTGTCTCAAGAGATCATTATATGGGATGAAGCAAGAACCCCGTGCTTGGTACAGCAAGATAGAAAGCTACTTCACCGGGTTGGGCTTCACGAAGAGTGAAGTGGATGCAACCTGTATCACATAATGGTGGGAGGTAAATTGTTGATGATTGTACTTTATGTTGATGATATCACACTGAGAGGTGATGATCAATTGATCAAGTCTTGCAAGGAGGACCTTGCAAGAGATTTTGAGATCAAGTAAATGGAGCTCATGCATTACTTTCTTAGCATGGAGGTATGGCAGGGAGATGGGGAGTTGTTTGTGTCTCAGGGAAAGTATGCCAACGTGATGCTCATGAGTTTTTGCATGTAGAGTAGCAAACCCATGGAGACTCCTCTAGAAGGTAACTGGAGGAAGGAGGATGCTACTTCAAGGGAAGTAGCGGAAGCTACTATTTATAGGAAACTTGTGAGTTCACTCATGTACTTGGTGAACACATGATTGGATATGTGTTATGCAGTTAACCATCTTAGTCAAGCATTGGTTAGGCCTACCAAGCTATATTAGAAGGTGACAAATCATGTGTTGAGATACCTCAAGGGCACTTATCAGTATGAATTATGTTACAATCAAATAGAGGGAGTGAAGCTTCAAGGCTTCACTGATGTAGATTGCACAAGGAGTCCATCCAATTAGAAAATCACATCAAGAGGGATCTTCAGTATTGGGTTAGCGAAAGTTTCTTGGTACAACAGGAAACAGAGATCGGTTGCACTCAGTTCAGTAGAGGCTGAGTACATGGCTACAAGTTAGGAAGCATGTGAGGCCATATAGATGAGGAAGAAACTAGTTGATTTGTTTGGTTAGCAAATGGTTCTAACTGTGATTCAATGCGATAATCAGAGTTGTATCAAGCTCTCTAAAAATCCAGTTTTTGATGATCGGTCCAAGCATATTGATATCTAATATCATCATCTCAGAGATTATGTATTGAGGCAAATTATGTTGTTAGAGTACATTCCCATGGAGGAGCAAGATGCTGACATTTTGACAAAGGCATTGTCAAGATGTAAATTTGGGTTTCATAGAGACAGGATTGGCATCACTGATAATCCCTTTCTTGTTGAGAGGGAGTGTTGGGAAATGGCAACAAGAAGTTCCAGTTTAATTTTTCCTTGAATTAAACGGAGAATTAAAATTGAATTCTATTCTCATAGCAACTTGTAAATAGTTCATTAAGTTTAGTTAATTTTTGTAAAAAGAGCTTCTGCGTAAATCACATAAAAAGACAATGATCTTTTTATGTGATTTACGCAGAAGCTCTTTTTACAAATATAATGGATCACAGAAGCCTCAATTCTACAATAAGTTTAATTAACTTAATTAGCTTAGGAATTTCAAGTTGGAAGCCTTTTTGTAGTCATGTATATGTTCTTCCTAAATTTTAGGGGTCCAGTATGAGTTTAAATTGAGTTGGAAATTAGATCACTTAGTTTACTGAGTTAAGTTCAGTTGAATTAGTTCTAAATTATTTTTGGAACTAATAGAGGACTAACAGACAATTGGTGCACTAATTCATCCACTAGTGCTACTCCAGTTAACTAAAGGTTCCCTCATGAGAAGCTCATGTATGTGAGTTCAGAGAAAGATCCAGTTGAGACTAGAGTGCAGGGATAGTGTATTATCAATGGTATTATTAACTAGAGTGTAAATATCATGCATGCATTAGAGATTGACCCTATGTTTCGATTGCGTAGTTTTGGAAGCATGAATTCCCTTTGAATACAGGTTATTTATCCTATTAATTACGTAAGAGATTAGGAGCTTGGAGAGTTGTAGAATTGGATAAGCGTTGGCCAAGAGATAGCTTGTGAGCTCAGAGAGTTGAGCATACCTATGCGGAACTATTCTAGTGAGAAAAAGTTTTGTATCCTCACTCATATTTATGATATACCCAATATAGATATTAGGGTTTTGACCACTATCTTTCCCCAGATACATCTTCTGTTATGTGCCATTCATTTATCTTATTCGTGTTCTTATTTTTTTCATCGATCTATTGGCTTCCACTGGTTGAAAGTAGAAGTAGATTCTTGTCTTGTCCTCTAGTACATTGCGTGAGCTTGTGAATCTATCGGATTTTCTACAAAAGGATGTATGGTTTTTAGAATTGAGTTTTAGGAATCACATGACAAGGAACACAAAAATATTTTCTAATTGAAATGAAAGTGTAAAATCAGAAGTTACATTAGGGACTCATATCAAAGTTTCAGCCATGGGTAAAGGAAAAGTCAATAGTATAACCAAGAATGGGGAGAAGAATTATATTTCAGATCTGCATTTTTCTCCTAGTTTAAAACACAATCTGATAATTATTGGACAGCTTCTACAAAAGGTATATAGATTCTTTTTTGAAAATGGAGAATGCACAATATTAGAATAATTTCCAAATAAACAGTTGTTTGGAAAAGTCCAAATGGTAAGCATAGAATATTTCTCCTAAAGACAAAACTGGATTTGAAGGTAGAAGGCACGCAAACAAAACTATCATTGAATTCACATTAAGATGAAAGAAAGGTTGTAACAGTCACATAAATAAACATTCAAGTAGAAATAAAAGATGAAAGATGGCTATGGAAGCTAATATTTGGCCATCTCAACTTTGGAGGTCTAAACTTGCTACATAGTAAATGCATGGTAAATTGGTTTCCACTAATAAAGAAATAATAGATATTGTGCAAAGGGTGCATCTTGGTCAAACAACATAGAAAATCATTTAAAACGGGAAATTCAATAAGGGAAAAGGCACCATTGGAGATTGTCCATTTATATTTATGTTGACCAATGCACACACCATCAATTGGTGGAATATATTATTTTGTGATATGCATAGATAATTACACAAGAATTATATGGGTTTACTTTCTAAGACATAAAAATGAAGTGTTTGCAAGATTTCATAAATTCAAGGCTCTTTTTCAAAAACTAAATGGACACTACATTGAATTTTGAGAACTAATAGAAGTGGTGAATACATCTCAAATGACTTCCCTCTTCTTTGCAGACAGCATGGAATTCACAAAAATATCACAAGGTACACACATCAACAAAATGGTATCACATAAAAGAAAAATATAATAGTTATGGAAATGGCAAGGATTATGTTGAAGGCAAATCATTTTCCAAATTATTATTGGGCTGAAGTTGTAGCTTACGCAACATACATCATAAATAGATGTACAACCAAAAGCATAAGGAATGTGGTTCCAGAAGAAGAATGGAGTGGAAGAAGATATAGTGTCTCTCATATGAGAGGGTTGGGATGTGTGTCATATGCACATGTACTAGATGAAGTAAGAAAGAATATGGATAACAAGTGGGTGAAGTGCATGTTTGTGGGATATAGTGATGAATCCAAGGCATATAAACTCTATAATCCAATAAACAAAAAGATCACAATAAACAAATATGTACCATTCATAGAAGAGGAAGCACGAGATGGAAGTTTGGAGAAGACAATCAATGTAAGAGAAAATCTACCACGAGAAGAAAAGGAGGCATTTACAGTAGAAAATACTCCTTCAATGGCGTCTCCTCCTACACCTATTCAAGCTCAATAAAGAATTCATCAAGTGAGATCGTTAACAAGTAATAGGATAGTCTCGCACATTCAAGAAAATACCCCTCCAAGTGCATAGAAATGATCAGTAAATCCATATTTTCCAAGTTCAACATCAAATGACATATCAAGTCTGTCTTTGGTAACCATGAGAAGACAAAAATTCATAAATTTGAGTGATATTTATGAGGAAAATGGAGGAGAAAGCAATGCAGGTCTGGATTATTTTTTTTCTTTATTTTTTCATGTATATAGTATAATTCATTTTGAAGATGCAATTAAGGAGGAAAAATGGGTAGCAAAAATGAATGAAGAAATATAGGCAATAGAAAAGAATGACACATGTGAATTAGTGATTCTTCTGTAATGAACATAAGTCATAGGTGTAAAATGGATCTATAAGAACAAAAGAAATATGGAAGGAAAGATTCAAAGACCAAAAAAAAAAAAAAGAGATACAGACAACAACACAAAAGAGATTATGAAAAAGTATTTGTGCGAATCACAAGAATGGAGAGAGTGAGAACAATTTTGGTAATAACAAAACAAAATAAATGGAAGATATATCAAATGGACATGAAATCAACCTTTTTGAATGGAGTGTTGAAAGTGGAAGTGTACGTGGAGGAGCCACTTGGTTATGAGGTTAAAGGCCAAGAAGGAAAGTCGTATAGACTAAAGGAAGCTCTATATCGACTAAAGAAAGCACTATGTGCATGGTATAGTAGGATAGATTCATATTTGTTAGAATATGGATTTAGAAAATGTGGTGGTGAGCCTACACTCGACATTAATGAAACTGATAGTAAGGTTTTAATTGTGGTTTTATGTGTATATGATTTGATTTTTAGTGGGAGTGATGACCTCCTCATTTCTAATTTCAAAGAAGTCATGAAGAGTGAGTTTTAAATGACAGATTTTGGATTCTTAAGGTACTTTCTAGGCATATACATGAAACTAATGGAAGATGGTGATTTTATTTCTCAAACAAAGTATGCATTAGAAATCATTAAGAGGTTTGGAATGAAAAATAAAAAAATATGTGCCAACTCCAATAGAAATGGGTTTGGAAATGACCAAGGAAGATTGTAGAACCAATATAAACCTAACATTATAAAAAGGTCTGGTTGATATTTTCATGTATTTGAATGCAACTAGGCATAATTTATTGTATGCAATAAGTTTGGTTTTGGGATTCATGAAGACTCCAAAGGAGACACATTGGCAAGAAACTAAAATAATTCTAAGGTATGTTAATGGGACTAAGGGATATTGAATTCTGTATACTATAGCAAATGATTTTAGGTTGGTTAGATATACTAACAATGATTGGGAAGGAAGTGCAAATGATGGAAAGAGTACATCTGGTTATGTTTTTCATATGGGTTTGGGAGTCATTTCACTTGCTTCCAAGAAACAACAAATAGTTTCACTGTCGAAAATTGAAGATGAATATGTCACAACAATAGGGGCAACATGCCAAGTAATTTGGATGAGAAAAATGTTGAAATATTTATGGCATGAACAAGAAGGAAGAAAGACAGTTTATTGTGACTAGTTCTACAATTGTGCTATCCAAGGATTCAGTTTTTCACAAAATAAGTAAGCACATTGACACAAAGTATCATTTCATCAAGGAGTTGATTAACAATGGAGAGATTGTTTTGCAATATTGCAAGTTGCAAGAGTAGTTTGTAGACATCTTCACCAAACCATTGGAAACGGAAAAATTTTTTGGTCGAAGAGATTATTTGGGCATTGTGAATATCAGTAGTTGTGATTTTTGGGGAGTTTTGGAAATTAATCAAAACTACCAAATTGAATGCACTTACAGCGCAACATATCTGGAAGTATAAGGAAAATTGAAATGCAGATTTTTCTTCAAGCCAAAGGAACATGGAAGTAAATAAAATTCTTATTGTATAAGTATTCCTCTTCTACAAAACATTAGTAAATAAAATTTAGCATTAACATCTTATCTTCAAATATGACTCCACTGTGCGGTTGAGGTCACGTGTTGAAAAAAATAACGTCCAAAGAAACAACAGTCGTTTCCAATCCCTTCTCAAATTATGCTTATCTTGGCTAACACTACGATCGCAATCTCGATCTGACTCCTTTTCCAAATAACATACCTACTTTGAAGGAAAATTTTACTTTCTTGCATCTTCAAATTTTTCGTCTAATGTTGTCACTCCATTTTTCATTGGAAATTCAGGCCACACACATATCTTCTCATTTAATAAACAAAATTCCATTCATTTAATTACAAGAAATTCCAATTCTTGTAGCAATTAGATGGAAACAAATCACCTCCTATTTCTATTTACTTAATTTTCTTGAATCCTCTATAGCATGCACAAATTTTACATCCTGGTTCACTATCTTAAATTGTCATAAATCCTTGGGATTTTTTATTTGGATGGAAATTTAATAAGTAAATCGATAAATAGTTTCAGGGATCATACATATACTTAAACTATACAAATTCCAGAATTCACATTGACTAGAATTATCCTCAATCACATAGATACATAAATCATTTGCGAACACAATGAATTTCTATTCATTCAATAATTATGCATACATACAATGAAGTTCTATTCATTCAATAATTATGCATACATACTCATAACTCTCCTTCATCTATAGGGAATGAAACTACTTTCATTTGGCCATTAACTTTGCTTTTAGGTTTACATTAACTAAATACAACTTTAGAAGAAAAGTATATTTTCCTAGATCCAACAATCACTTGATAATTTATTCCCTAAAGTTGTCATGCTTTTTAGGAAGGATTTTTTTTCCTTATGCACAAAATATTTTCTATCCATTTCATTTCTAAAACTTTTCTATAATAATTAAAAGAAACTAAGAATATTTATAAATAAGGAATTTTAATTCATTTTCAATATTGAAACCCCTTGTTCAAAAAGCTTGATGGTTTTGGGAAGTTCTAAAGCTACTTTGTCCCCCCTCTAACCATCATTGCTTCATGTGTGGAAGTTTTTTTACTTAGTTTTCTACACTTCTCCTAAAAAAAAACTCTAGCCACAATACATTCATAGCCAAGAGAGTCAATTTTACTAAAACTAATGGAACTAACTAGATGTTCCCAAGGTTCAAGAAACTAATACAATAACGTCAATGCTTTATTTTTCTCATTGATTTTTACATCCATGCTAGCTTTATAAACTTATTAAATGCATTTAAGTGATAAACAATTTTACTACTTTTATACATAGACTATACAATTACATCTTCAAGTAGATTTAGTTTGTCATAAATTTCATGATATAGATGCTCTCCATTTTTATCCATGAGCTTGATGATGTTTCCTATGCAATAATATTGAAAAAGACATCAAACAAAACCAAATGGTGGCAAGATATCTCACAATCAAAATCTTCATGAGACATACACATTGGTTTCGTTCTCTTTTCAACCAAATCTTTGAGAAATGCTTGTTGCACCAACAAATTAATTAATTCTTTGTCTTAAGTTTCACAAGTCAATGTTATTCTTACCATTGAAATTTTCCATTATAATATTGCACTCAAAATATTTACCATTCCCTACATAAACTTATAACTGATTTAATCACATATTCGTATTCCATTTGCCAGACACATCCCATCCCCTTCCTATTCTTATCCCCTCCCCTTCCTATTCTTATTCTTCTTTGTAGAGCCATCTTTTTCACAAATATGACTCGCATATCACATATTGTTGGCATAGCCATAGTGCACATAGAAAAAAAACAAAGAATATGCAAAAACAAAAGAATGAAGTATACTCAACAAACAAACAAAAAAGTATTTCGTGAATGAAAAAAAAATAAAAAATAAATGAATTATAAAACAAATTTCTTGAATAATAAGAAAATTAGGATAGTCGCGTCATGGTCTCCCAAATAAAAAAAATCAATCTTGAATCATAAAATTTTTAAATTTCTTGAATAATAGGTCTCCCATTAGAATTTAGATAGGTCAATTATAGTGGGTGAAAGTGAGGAATATTATAGCTAATTAATTATTCAGAGATGTTTTTGATGAGTTCAAGCTATATTACGAGTTCAAGCTATTGTAGATAAGCATATGTCTCTCCCTGTGTTTAAAGTGAGGCACCATTATAGTCATTTAATTTTTCTAAATTGCTTTTAATAAGTTCACGCTATTGGAAATAAGCTTATGTAAATAAATAAGTGTATTGTGCAATAAAGTATTATCCTCAATTTATATACATATATGAAATATGTATATATTTTTATATATATCACTATTATTGGATTATTTATAAGGATATTATTATAATTTAAAATAATACAAAATATAGGTATACATTTTTATATATATCTATCATTATCATTGGATTTTTTAAAGGATATTTATAATTTAAAATAATTTGTATTAAAAAATTAAATTTATTATAGATTTATTATTTTAAATAAAATAGAAAACTGCATTATAATTAGAGAAAGAAATATTATTTAATTAATAAATTTGTCTACATAAATAACAAAAAATTGTAGATAAACATTAACAAATTGTGATTAGATTTAGAAATAATTATAACACAAGACAATTGTAGTATTTTAATGATACGAAATAGATTAAAAATATAAACTTCAATAACATTTCTTTTTTCAATACACTATAGCCACTCAAGATTATTGGGGTGTGTCAACTACTCCTGACCATCATTAAAAATTAATGAAAAAAATATTTGATTTAGATGTGTATTAATATTGTAACCAAGTAATATGGATATTAATAATATTGTGTGTTATGTTAGGTTTGTTTGATAATTGTTGCATTCATGATTAGGTTTTTATACTCTTACATATGATACTATAACATTTTGATGTATTATATAATGTAACACAACTTAACATTTGATTGTGTGGTTCGTTTACATTTCGTATATATTGGGATCTTTCTATTTTAATGAACAATTGAGATGTCATCTTATATAATGATTAAATCTATATTTTGGTTTCTTTTCATTATTACATGTGAATTATATTTTAGTTGTTCATTTCCAAATTCTTTTTGTAAACTAATATTTTCCCATGAGAAATAATAATCTCTCCAATTTAGGTGTGTTTAATGCTAGGGTTTAGATAAATTTTCATGTAAAACATAAAGAATCATGTTAATATCTAACTAAAGCTATTTCAATCACTCATGTAGTCTCAACCAATACAACATGTTGGAAATTAATTAAAACTACCAAACTAAATGCAATGACAACATGTCATCCCTAGAAGTACAAGGCAAATTGAATTGCAGAATTTTCTTTAGGGTGAAGGAACATGGAAGTAAATAAACTTATGATTAGGATACAAGTTCTCCCCTTCTGCAAAACATATAGATAAATGTGTATATTTTAAGATATGTCATGAAGTATAGTTTTGTGTGTATAAGTTTGCGTGTCTTGAGAAAAAATATGTGGTTGCGTGAAAACAAAGTTTTACTATGTGAAAATAGAGAGTTGTAAATATTTAAAAAAAAATTATGGTTTACAGTGGGTGAAAGGAAATGAAGTCTACTTTTTATGTGATGAATGTATTTTCTTCCCTCATGAAACTATAATCAAGTTTATTTTGTGGTGTGCACACATTCAAAATTTTTATTTCTCATTGTAAAATTTTATCCCTAATTCTTTATCCTCACGATTTGTCAATAAATTTATTTTATTTGAACCTATCTGTTGTTCTATTCCTTTTAGTACATGTAACTTTGTGTGTTTTACCACGCATTCCTCTGCCCTTTTATGTCACATGGTATCACAACAGGTATCACAACTTTGGTTTGACAATAGATTTATCAGAGTAGGTTCTTGGTGACTGGACAAAGAATCAAGATTTATGAGCAATGAGTTAAAGATTTATATCAGAGAAATATGGCAGCTTCAAGTACAAGCTTGAAAGATCCACAAATTCCTCAATTTAATTGCAATAATTATGATTACTTCAAAATCACAATGAAGACATTGTTTTGTTCTCAAGCTATTTGAGATTTTGTAGAGAATGGGTTCCAAGGCTCTGTTGTTGCAACAACATACAATGCAATGACACAAAAAGAAATATATTTGCTAACAGATAACAGGAAGGATAACAAAACCCTCTTACGCATATTCTAGGAAGTGCACGAGAATATCTTTCGAAGGATTGCAACAACAACAAAGTTAAAGCAAGCATGGGACATTCTCCAAACAACATACCAAGTCATGGGAAAGGTATAGACAACAAATTTGCAAATTTTGGGTAAGGGTTTTGACAAAATATGTATGAATTATTATGATACAATAAACTTATTTTTCACACAAGTTATTCGAGTGGTAACTCGAATCACACCTCATGGTGAGACAGGTGAAGAAAGGAGAATAATTGACAAGATTCTAAGAATTTTACCATGAAGTTTTAATCTTATTATTGTGGCCATAGAGGAGACGAAGGATCTCTAATAGTTTTTAGTGGACGAGCCTCATGCCTCACTTATTTCACATGAAAATAGGTTGAGTAGAACAACAAATTATTCAGTGGAACATGCTTTCAAGACACAAGTTTTATTTGGTCAAGGCAGAGGCAAGGGAAGATCAAATACTTGAGATAAAGGAAGAAGTCCACATAGAGGTGGAAGAATTAGCTTTTCAAGCTCAAGTGGAAGAGGCAACACTCAAATCCAAGTTAAAATTCAAGCCAAAATCAAGCACAAGGTTAAAGGCATGATAAGTCTCAAGTTAAATGTGATTTTTGCAAGACGTATGGCCATTATGCAAATGAATCTAGAAAGAAACAATATGGTCTTAGTAAACCAGATGCAGGTTTTACAAAGGAAAATAAAAATTAAGATGACATGCTTTACCTTGTGATGTAACACAAGAGAAAAAAAAGGATGTATGGTTTTTAGACTTAGGTTGTTGCAATCACATGACAAGGAACATAGAAATATTTTCTAATTCAGATGAAAGTGAAATGAGAAGTCACATTAATGAATGATATCAAAGTTTAAGTCATGGGTAAAGGAAAAGTCGATATTCTGACCAAGAAGGAGGTGAAGAAGTATGTTTCATAAGTGTATTTTGTTCCTAGTTTAAAACAAAATATGATAAGTGTTGGACAACTTCTGCAAAAGGGGTATAAAATTCTTTTAAAAAAACGGAGAATGCACAATCTTAGAATAATTTTCAAATAAGCAGTTGATTGGAAAAATAAAAATGGAAAGCAATAGAATATTTCCCCTAAAGAAAAAACTGGATTTGAAGTTGGAATGTGCACAAACATAACTATCATTGAATTCACATGAAGATTAAAGAAAGTTTGTAGCAGTCACATAAATAAACTTTCAAGTGTAAATAAAAGATGAAATTTGGTTATGGCATCTAAGATTTGACCATCTCAACTTTGGAGGTCTAAACTTGCTACACAAGAAATACATGGTAAACAGGTTGCCACTAATAAAAAAACCATATATGTTGTGCAAAGGATGCATCTTGGGAAAATAACATAGAAAATCATTTTCAGAGGGAAATTCGATAATGGAAAAGGCACCATTGGGGATTATTCATTCAAATTTATGTGGACCAATGCATACACCATCAATTGGTGGAATATATTATTTCTTGACATTCATAGGTAATTACACAAGAAAGACATGGGTTTACTTTCTAAGACATAAAAATGAAGTGTTTTAGGGCTTTTGTAAATTCAAGGCTCTTGTTAAAAAGCAAAGTGGGCACTACATCGAATTTTTGAGAACTAATAGAAGTGGTGAATACATCTCAAATGACTTCCTCCTTTTTTGTCGACAGGATGGACTTCACAAAAAAATCACAACAAGGTACACACCTCAAAAAATGGTGTCACATAAAATAAAAATAGAATATTTATGTAAATGTCAAGGAGTATGTTGAAGGAAAAGCATTTGCCAAATTATTATTGGGTTGAAGTTGTAGCTTGCGCAATATACATCATAAATAGATGTCCAACCAAAAGTGTAAGGAATGTGGTTCTGGAAGAAGAATGGAGTGGAAGACAATATAGTGTCACTCATATGAGAGGGTTTGGGTTTGTGCCATATGCACATGTACTAGATGAATTAAGAAATAAGTTGGATAACAAGGGGCGAAGTGCATATTTGTGGCATATATTGTTGAATCCAAGGCATATAAACTCTATAATCCAATAAACCAAAAGGTCACAATAAACAAAGATGTACAATTCATAGAAGAGGAAGCATGGGATGGAAGTTTGGTGAAGATAATCAATGTAAGAGAAAGTCTACCATAAGAAGAAAAAGAGAAATTTACATCAGAAAATACTCCTTTAATGGTGACTCCTACACCTATTTAAGCTCAACAAAGAATTCATCAAGTGACATCGTTAACAATCAATAAGATAGTGTCACACGTTCAAGGAAATACCCATCCAAGTGCATAGAAATGATCAATAACTCCGTATTTTCCAAGTTTAACATCAAGTGACATATCAAGTCCATATTTGGAAATCATGAGAAGGAAAAAATTCATAAAATTGAGTGATATTGATGATAAAAATGGAGGAGAAAGAAATTTAGGTCATTATTATTTATTTGCTTTATTTTTTCATGTATATAGTCCAATTCACTTTGAAGATGCAATTAAGGAGGAAAAATGGGTAGCAACAATGAATGAAGAAATAGAGGCAATAGAAAAGAATGACACATGGGAATTAGTGAGTCTTCCATAATGAATATATGTCATAGGTGTAAAATGGATCTATAATAGCGAAATCAATGTGGAAGGTAAGATTGAAAGACATACGAAAATGTTGGTCATGTAGGGATACAAACAACAACACAAAAGATATTATGCAAAAACTTTTGCGCCAGTCACAAGAATGGAGATAGTGACGACAATTTTGGTAATAACAACACAACCTACATGGAAGATATATCAAATGGAATTGAAATCAACCTTTTTGAATGGAGTGTTGAAAGAGGAAGTGTATGTGGAGCAACCACCTAGTTATGAGGTTGAAGGCTAAGAAGGCAAGGTGTATAAACTAAAGGAAGCTCTTTATGGACAAAAGCAAGCACTATGTGGATGGTATAGTAGGATAGATTCACATTTGTTAGAATATGGCTTTAGAAAATGTGGTGGTGAGCCTACACTCAACGTAAATGAAAGTGATAGTAAGGTTTTAATTGTGATTTTATATTAATATAATTTTATTTTTAGAAGGAATTATGACCTCCTCATTGTTAATTTCGAAGAAGTCATGAAGAGTGAGTTTGAAATGACAGATTTTGGATTCTTAAGATACTTTCTAGGCATATAAGTGCAATAATAGGAAGATGGAATTCTTATCTCTCAATCGAAGTATGCATTAGATATCTTTAATAGGTTTAGAATGAAAAATAAAACGAATGTGCCAACACCAATACAAATGGGCTTGGAATTGAGTAAGGAAGATTGTAGCAACAATGTAAATCTAACATTATAATAAAGTATGGTTGATATTTTGATGTATTTGAATGCAACTAGGCATGATTTATCGTATGGAACAAATGTTGTTTCAAAATCCATGGAGACTCCATAGGAGACACAATGGAAAACAACTAAAATAATTCTAAGGTGTGTTAATGGGACAAAGGTATATGCAATTTTGTATACTAGAGCAAATGATTTTAGGTTGGTTAGATATACTAAGTGTGATTGGGAAGGAAGTACAGATGATGGAAATAGTACATTAGGATATGTTTTCCATATGGGTTTGGGAGTCATTTCATGGGATTCCAAGAAACAACGAATAGTTTCACTGTCCACAATTGAAGATGAATATGTTACAACAATAGGGGCAATTGTTTGCATTATGACTCAGATTTGGCACTATGACATAGGTGTTTTCCTTGATCGTAACACACTCAGATGACAGATCACAGTTCAGACTCACAGAATGAAGAAAGTGAGGTATATGTAGGTTCTCAATTGACTAAGCCACATGAACACGCAGGTTCACAGACCAAAAGGCGTGTATAGTGTACACACGCACTTTAACAAAAGGAAAGGTGCGTACATGTTGGAAAACTTAGTTTTGGTCCGTGGTATTTGGTCCATGGTATTTGGTCCATGGTATTTTGATCCATGGTATTGGTCCAAGGCATCCTGTCCGAAGTGTTGAACCCAGGTATTTGGTCCAAGGTATTGGTTTATGTGGTTTTGGTCCATGGTATTGAGTAAGGCCCAAGACTATAAAAGGAGGAGAAGATCATTAGGCAAAGGCACTCATGAATTGAATATTTAATGAAGAGCAAGATAAAAAATATAGGTTATTGGGTTATGGTGCACAGCTGGATCTAAATCAAGAATTAACCTTAGTGCTTGATGAAGTATAAGATCTAATAATGGTTCAAGATCTTAAGGCTTGAAGAGAAGTATCTTTGTGTGGTTTTGATCTTTTATCTCAATAATTGGCGCATGTTGTAATCTGTAAATATGATGATTTGGGTATAATTGATGTCTGGAGTTGGTGTAAAGTTTAAATCATCATTTATAGATCTATACGCAGGTTCACTTTAGCAAATGCACATATACACACTGGTTCTGCATATCAAAACAACGTATACATCTTAAATTTGATTCGCAGATCTGTACGCAGGTTTGTCTTGAGAAAAAAGCATATGTACGCAGGTTCGACACAATGAAGTAGCGTATACCTCATAAACATGCTTTAGCTACTTATGTTTACTGTTGCAGTGTTCTGGGTTCTGGCATAGGTTCTCGTTACTGTTATTGTATTCTAGTTACAACATTCTAAAAAGTGATTGATTGATTTGGTTGTGGTTGGTGCAAAGGAGATTGATAGATGTAGATGTATTTGATGTTTGAATGATGTTATTGATGGATCGAGTCTAAAAATTTATGAAACATGGTCCCTAGAAGAAAACAGAAGGTTGTAGCTTTCTGTAGGCTGGCACCTACGTACTAGTAAACATATCAGCTAGTACAAGAGCTAAGGGGTTGTAGCTCCCTTCCAAGAGAAGCTAGAGAATGAGAGAAGGTTGTAGCCTTTTGCAGGTAGAAGCATGCATACTGGTATAAGACTGCACCAGTACAAAATTGTAAAAAGAAGTTTCTTATTAAAAAGAAGATAGAGATGATTGCAGTAGGTGGTTTTCACACACATTGGGTTTCCACCTTATATCTTGTGTTCATGTGTGTGTGATTATCTGTTCTATTTTACTGCACCTGATTATTGTTTATATGGCTTTGATGCACTGAGTAAAGATCAACATATGATAAATTAACTGAATCATAAGTTTGCAGGATATACTCTAGTTGCCTTAAATACAGTTGCATATACACGCAAGTTCCATTAACTAAAGTAGCGTGCATGAATCTGATTATGGAAATGAAATATTATTGAATTGCTAATACTAATTCACCCCCCCCCCTCAGTATTATTTCCAACAATTGGTATCAGAGCAAGTCCTTCAGAAGAAGCTTCATCACTTGAAGGAAGATCTATCATGATGAGTAACTACGAAAGAGAGGGATCCATTAGACCACCAATATTTTATGCGAGAAACTTTGTTTATTGGAAGGTAAGAACTACAGCCTATCTTCAATCTCTTGGAATAGATGTCTGGAAAATTGTGGAAGGAGGATATACATTTCCATCAACAATTCCTACAGATACGGTAGGTAAAAAGCAATATGAAACCAATGCCAAGGCTATCAATACATTATTGGGGGAGTCTACCACAATCAGAATTTGTCAAAGTTATGCAGCTCAAAACCGCCAAAGAAATATGGGACAATTTCTTTCTAAGCTATGAAGGAGACAATCAGGTAAAATGTGCAAAACTGCAATCTCTCAGAATTCAATATGAAACTCTCAAAATGCACAATGACGAAAGTATCGCTAGTTACTTCTTACGTATAGATGAGATTGTTAATTACAAGAAGAACTTGGGTGAAGAGATAAAAGGAATTACTTTAGTTGAAAAGGTTTTAAGATCCTTGTCTTCTAAGTTTGAATCAAAAGTATCTACTATAGAAGAAAAGCAGGTTCTTCAGATTATGACTATGACACAACTACGTGGAATCTTAACTGCTTTCAAAATGAGAAAAGGAGGTCCATCAGATATGAGAGATGCCGCATTCAAAGCTCCAGTAAGAGAAGAACTCAATGAATTAGGACATATTTTAGAAGGAGAAGAAGAAGCAAACTTTGTCAAGAACCTTTAATGGGGTTTCGAGAGATTTAGAGGTAAACCACCTTTCAAATTTTTTTCTTGTGGAAGAGTCAGTCATTATGCTGCCAAATGTCCTCATAAAGATAAGCTTGATAAAGGTAAGGAATCAGCAAAATGGAATAGAAAACAAAGTGTAAGTAAGAAGAGCTACTATACTCACCAAGATAAAGATGGTTTATCGAATAGTGATGAAGATGAAAATAGTAATGACTATATACTTCTAATGGCTTTTGAATATGATAATTTCTTGGATGCTTTAGTTGAACATGACCTTTATGAAGAAATATCTAAACTCAAAATCTGTTTAGAAGAAAAGAATATGATTATAGATACCGTGACATTCCAACTTGTTGAAAGAGAAAAACACAATGAAAAACTAGAATGTGAAATTGTAGGTCTAAGAAAGGATATTGAGAAAGCAAAAGCTCTCAATATTAGATTTACTAAACGATCAAAAACCTTAAATGAAATTATCAAAGTGCAACGTTCTTCCCTGATAAAGACAGGTCTTGGATATACTGAAGAAGCATTCCAAGCATAGAAGCTGTCAACCTTCACTAAAAGCTATCTTGATGCAGCAAAGAGCAGTGAACAATTTGACAATCGACAGCAAAGGCATAAAGCAGATCACTAAGTAAATCAGACTTAATTTACTTCAAGGATGACAAAAGCTACAAACCTCAGGTAAATCATACTCAATTTGCTTCAAAACTGAATATCAATACCAACTACAATCACCAGGTCAATAGATTCAATAATCGCATGAACTTCTTTAAGGGCCAATGTTTTTCATGTCATAACTTTGGACACAATACTGTTCAATGTGTTTCTTACAAGACCATCATGACTAGAGAAGCACGAAATCAAAGGAATGTGACGAGGATCATGAAATGGATCTACAATAACTTTTCTCTTCTTGAAAATGAAATAGAATGCCCTATTTGCAACAACTTTGGTCACGAAGAATCTGAATGCAGGAGTAAATTTCAGCAAACATCTCAGAAGGATCAAACTTCATTAAATCCTAAAATATGGAGAAAGAAAGAACCACAAACATAAAGTTGTGGTATAACCCTGTATGCAGAAGGAAAATAAAATCAGTGGTACATCAACAGTGGATGCTCGAAACACATGACGGGTGATAAAGAAAAAATTCAGTCATATAATGCCTTAGAAAAGGAAAAGAAGGTCTCATTTGCAAATGACACTCCTGCTGTCATAAAATGTAAAGGTTCTGTTCTTTTAAAAGAAAAAAGTTAAAGTTGGGAATGCTATGTATGTTGATGGTCTAAAGCATAACCTGTTGAGTGTCAGTCAAATGTGTGATCAGGGAAATGAAGTAGTATTTCAATCAAATGGATGTGTTGTTCGTGAGCGTGATATAGAAGAAACCATGATCAAAGGTATAAGAACTCCAAACAACTTATATATACTCAAAGGAGGACAACAACGGTGCTATCTAAGCAAAAATGATGAACACTGGCTATGGCACAGAAGATTGGGGCATCTAAGCTTCTCTGAAATAAGAAAAGCAAAAAAATTCCAGGTTGTTCATGATCTTCTAATATCATCATTCCAGAAAATACAATATGCAAATCATGTCAATTTGGTAAGAAAACCAGGTCGCAATTCCCTAAAAAAGAAGAATCGCTAGTAAGCCTCTTGAACTTGTTCATACTAATGTATGTGGTCCATCAAGGAAAAAGTGTTAGGTCCCTATAATACTAACAATGCCCCCATTACTATTGTAGTTGTATCCATTATTAATATTTTTGTGCCCCTATTGTCCACATATTGTTATTACTGTGCCACATAGAATCCCTCTATTGTTATTTTTGTGCCTTTATATTATTATTGTTAGGTCGGCTTGGTTATATTGTGACTCCTTAGACTCCTATATATAGAAAGGTGGTTTTGTCATTCGAATCATCCAATAATTGTTCATTTATGTAATGTAAAGGAGGTTGCCCCCTCGAAGAGGCTAAATTCCAAGGCGTTGATCTATTTTTTCTATCTTTTTGTGAGCTGGTTTCATAACATTTGGTATCAGAGCTTTGGATTCTAGGGTTTTGCTACTCCAAATAGGTCATAGTGGCATTTTCGCTATAACTCTTTTTTTGCAACGTTTCAAAAACGAACAAAAAAATCCATTTGAGACAAAATCGCGTTGAACCTCAGGTCCAAATTTTAGAGATTTTCACACTATATTTGCTGAGATATGATTTGAGGAAGTTGATATTTTTGTAGACTCTTGAATTACATTCCAAACAGGTGACTTTGGGAAAATCGTCATAACTTTTGTTTTGAGCATTAGATTACAATTTCATAAGAAATTACAGAAAGAGGATGGATTGTAGTTTTCTATGTATATTTTTTAGACTCGAAAATCAAGACAGTGACACATGGCACCTCATACAAGTTCTCTCAAAGCTATATAATCAGGTCATCTTGGGAGATTGTGCATAACTATTTCTTGGAGAATCTAAATTCGATCAGATTGGTGGCACTAGAAAGAGGACATAGAGGGCTACTGCAGGTCGTAATTTCAAAACTAAAAGATCCAAAATTACAGAGATATGTCATATTCAATATCAAGTTCCTACAAAGTGAAAAAAGGTGTGTATTTTTTTAAATATTTGCAAAAGCTTGGTTTGAAAAATTAGTTTGAAGGAATTCAAAGGGAATAGTGAAGAATTATTATCGGTAATTGATGCCCTGAAGAAAGAAAATGGAAACACCTAGTAAAAAACCGAGAGCTCTAGCATGACTTATGAAGAAGAGGAAGAAATGCTACATGATATATCAAAATTACAAGACCAAGTGAAACAAATATCACTCTCACAAAAGCTAACAAAAGCTAAGATAAATGGTGTGGAAGCTAAGATGAATGGCATGGATGCTAAGATGGATGGCATGGATGATAACATGGAAGAATTGAAGATAAATTTGAATACGTTACTACAAGGAATGGTCACTAATGGTGAAAGGATAGTAAAGGAAACTCATGATGAGAACAAAAGAAATGTTAATCATGATTTCATAGACTCTAATGTTAGATCGAAGGCCCACCATATTCCAAAAATCGATATGAGGAAGTTTGATGGCAAGGATCCCGCAACACGAATACTACAGATGGAGCAATTTTTCGATCTCAATAATGTGCAAAACACACAAAAGGTACGTATTGCAACTTTATATTTGGAACCAAATCAGTTTGTATGGTATCAATGGTTGTGCTCTTGTAAACAAATTCTCACTTGGGCAATTTTTATGGAAGAAATAATAGCACATTATGAGGATACAAAAAGCAACACCTTTTTTAGCCAATTGATAAGTCTCAAACAAAAGGATTCAATGATGGAGCACATTGAAGAGTTCCAAAAATTGAACATAAGGGTAAAAAATATTCCAGAGGAGCATATGATTGATGTGTTCATAGGAACTTTAAAGGAGAATATCCAACATGATATTTCCCTTTGGGAACCTGATTCATTGGAGAAGGCATTCAGGTTAGCAAGAAAAATGGAAAGCAAGATTATGGCAACCAGGAAGCCTACCACTCACAACTATAAAGATGGAAGTGTTGTTTCCCCTATCCTTCCACAACCTATAAGGTTGACAGCACAACAATTGGAAGAAAAAAGAGAAAAATGGCTTTGTTACAGTTGTGATAGAAAATACACTAAAGGTCATAAGTGTGCTGAGAAGAAATTATTGTACATAGATTATGAAGAGGAAGAAGAAAAGGAAAAAGAATGGTCAAAAGAAGAGGATATACTCCGGGAAAAAATCCTAGATAAAGAAGAAATGAATCCGACCATATATTGTAATGCATTGGCTAGAATTACCACTCCTCAAATCATTAAGATAGAAGGACATATCAAGAAGAAAAATGAAATAGTGTTGATTGATTTAGGAAGTACCCACAATTTTATTCATTGTAAGATAGCAAAAGAATTGAATTTCTTTATATATCCAGCACCAAAGTGTCAAGTGATGGTTGCAAGTGGAGAAATGATAAATTTCTTTGGAAAGTACCATAATATCAAGCTATCCATGGGAGAATATGTATTGAATAGCCCAATGCTTTCCATTTCAATGGGAGGTGTTGATGCTGCACTAGGAGTTCAATGGCTACAATCCTTGGGTACAATAGCTTTTAACTTTCAAGAACTTTTCATGAAATTTAATGCCGAAGGAAATGAAATTGAATTAAGGGGCATTGTAGGGAAACCAGGAAAGATAATAAGATCTAACGGTATGACAAAGCTTCTAAAAAAGAAAAAACGAGGTGTAATTGCATAATTATGTTCGCTAGATGTTTCCACATCAAAATCATCTATTTCTCTAGATCTCCAAAAAGCCTTGGACAATCATTCCAAGGTATTTGAGACTCCCAAAGGTCTCCCTCCTATTCATGATCACGATTATGCTATTCATTTGATTGCAGGAAGTGTTCCTCCAAACATTAGGCCGTACAGATATCCCTATTCCCAAAATAGTGAAATTGAATGTATGGTTGCAGAAATGCTAGAGGCTGGTATAATTCAACCTAGCCAAAGTTCTTTCTCTGCTCTAGTAATATTGGTGCACATCAAGGATGGATCATGGCACATGTGTCCAGATTATAGGGAGCTCAACAACCTCACTATTAAAGATAAGTTTCCCATTTATGTCATTGACAAATTATTGGATGAATTGCATGGATCAATTTACTTCACCAAGTTGGATCTTCGTTCAGGATATCATCAAATAAGAATGAAGACTGAAGACATTCTGGAAATAGCATTTAGAACTCATGAGGGTCACTATGAATTTTTTGTCATGCCTTTTGGCCTTGCCATTGCACCTTCTACATTTCAAGTTTTGATGAATTCCATTTTCAAACCCACTCTTAGAAAATTGTGTTAGTATTTTTGGATGATATACTGATCTACAACAAGTCTTGGAAGGATCATGTTGAACATGTTGACATGGTACTACAACTATTGGAGGAGAAACAATTATATGCAAAAATATCCAAATGTTTCTTTGGAGTAGAAGAGGTGGAATAGCTGGGTCATATTGTATCTCATGAAGGAGTTAAGGTAGACCTTAGCAAAATTAAAGCCATGAAGGAATGGAAAATCCCCACATCCATAAATCATTTGTGAGGATTTCTCAGGTTGACAGGGTATTATCACAAGTTCGTTAAGAATTATGCGAAAATAGCAGCACCTCTAACAACATTATTGAATAAAGATGCATTTTCAGGGACTCCAGAAGCAACAAAGGCCTTCGAACATCTTAAAGAGGCAATGTGCCAAGCACCGGCCTTAGCTACACCAGACTTCACAAAAACCTTTATTGTGGAATGTGATGCTTCAGGAAATGGAATTGGTGTTGTTTTAATGCAAGATGAAAGACCCATTTCTTTTGAAAGTCGTCTAATCAAGGGAAAGTTTTTACACAAAGCTATTTATGAGAAGGAAATGTTGGCAATAATACGTGCACTTAAGAAATGGCAACCCTACCTAATGGGAAGACACTTCAGGGTAAAAGCAAATCATGATAGCCTTATATACTTTTTAGAACAAAGATTATCCTCTGAAGAGCAACAAAAGTGGGTCACAAAGATGTTGGGTTATGACTTTGAAATCATCTACAAAAAAGGGAAGTAAAATGTGGTGGCAGATGCACTCTCAAGAAAGGATGAGGATGTGGAAGCATTATTGTGTGCCATTTTTATTATCCAACCAGATTGGATAAATGAAGCAAGGGAGGAATGGAAGAATGATGAAGAAGTGTGGGCACTTATTCGGAAGTTACAACAAGATTACAGTACATCTGATACATTTAGCTGGAAAAATGATTCGTTATTGTACAAAGATCGCTTATACCTCTGTAAGAATTCCCAACTCAAACAAAAGAATCTTATGGAATTGCACACTTCTCCCTTAAGAGGGCACTCAGGATTTTTAAAAACTTACCACAGGGTTAAGAAGGAATTTTTTTGGGATGGCCTTAAATCAGATATTCAAAAGTTTGTGGCAGAATGTTTGGTTTGCCAACAAAATAAAGTTGAAACAATTAAGACACTAGGTCTATTACAACCTTTATCCATTCCAAGCCAACGTTGGGAGGAGGTTTCAATGGATTTTATCACAGGTTTACCCAAGTCTGAGGGAAAGAGTGTCATCATGGTGGTAATTGACAGACTTACCAAGTATGCACACTTTTGTGCATTATCACATCTATTTAAAGCCAATACAATTTCTACTGCATTTATGAAAACAATTCAAAAGCTACATGGAAACCCAAAGATTATTGTAAGTGACAAAGATCCCATTTTTACTGGAAATTTTTGGACAAAATTATTTTCTTGTCTTGGTACTCAGTTAGCTCATAGCTCATTTTATCATCCTCAATCTGATGGGCAAATTGAGATAGTAAACAAATGTTTTGAAGGATATCTTCGTTGCTTTGTATATTGATAAACAGACACAATGGGTCAAATGGTTGTCTTTGATTGAATGGTGGTCTAACACTTCCTTCGATACTGCAACAAAAATGACCCCATTTATGGCACTTTATGGATATCAGCCACCATCCATCACATCATATTTAAGCGAAAATTCTAAGGTTCAAGCAGTGGAACATCACATCGAACATCAACAAGAAGTTCTCGAACTCTTAAAGGGAACCTTGTGTTGGCACAAAATAGAATGAAACAACAAGCAGAGCAACATCGGCATAGATAGAAAGTCATTTGTTCTCATCACACATATTAGACAATAATTTTAGATAAATTTATAATTAGACAATAATTTTAGATAAATTTATATAAAATAAAATTCCATTACACTATGTTACATCCTAAAATGATGGTCATAAAAGTGTCGTTCAATTTTCAAGAATGTAAATTATTACAGTTTTGAAAAATAAATTTACACGCCGCCCACACTCAGTGTCACTCCAATTAGAACTCATAACCATTCACACCCACTTATACTTTGAGCTGAAGCTATAAATAATTTTAAAAAATATTGTTCCAATGTTTGTTATACAGTCACAGTCAGTGCTCGTATATTTTAATGCTTGGGAATGTCATCAAATATTTGAAACGATAACACAGCTGTAAATCATTTTAATTTCTGCTTTTGGTGACCTTACTTCCTCGTCGGCTGGGCGGGATGCAACTTCAACTTCACCTCATCGAGGAAACTTCGTTGTCAGTGGGACGGCCGTCAACTTCAGCATCGGTGCAATCGGTGGTGTATGCATTTTCTTCGTAGGTGTGTCTCCAGGACACAAACATCCCGTCGACTGCAACATTTCTTCAGTGATTCAAGCGTACGTAGTTGACCTATATACCATGAACCACGGAATGGATTTTGTGAGGGTGTCTAAGATCAAAGATATCGTATCATTAAAATTGTTTGTACCCTAATAGAATGGTTAATAGAATGGATCATGTAACCCAACGGAATTGTTTGTTGATCCCCCATTCGACTATTGGTTGTCGATGAACTATCTGCTGGAAAATAATCTAGAGAAGGACAGGGGTAACAGGTTCCCTTCGGTAGCAAACTGTGCAATTAATGACCTGCCAAAATGTTCCGTGCTCTGAGTTCCTGTAGATCCGCAATCTGCAACCGACGCAGGTACTCTGATTGTCAACTCTAATATGGATCACGGAAAATTCAGAACGGGAGTACACCACTAGCGTTACGGCAGTTACCAATAAAATCGACAACACTCTAAATTTAGATTCTTGATAAGGTACGTATCTCAGCGGTCCGATTTAGGGTGAAGACGAGATGATTTCATCACAGTCCGTGGTACAATGCTGGTGTGGCACACCAATTAAGTTGGCAACAAATATATAGCTTGTCAATGGGGTATGAGATATTTTTGGCCGGCCAAAAGCTAAGGGTGGGTGGGCAATGCGCATATACAATTTCGTTTATGTAATCTATATTGGGAGGTTATTTATTTTTAGTAAATTAAGTTATGATGTAATCAATGTGAGCTTTGAATGAAGATTGTTTTGTTTTTGTTAGGGTTTAGGAAGGATGTTTTATGGAGTTGTTTTTAGTGTGATTTTTTAGATTTTCAAGTGCTAGAATTTAGTGAAAAAATTTGAAGTGAAATTTTGATTTCTGTTATTTAAACTTGTTTTTGACTACATAAATAAATTCAGCACCGTGTAAAACCCTAAAGCAATTCCAATATAAATTGTAATTTCATTTAAAAAATTAAACATAAAAAAACCAAAAAAACTTCTTAAAAAATCACATCAAACACAACTGGATAAAAACTCTATATTTTATGCAAACCCATTAATTCAATGCTGTACCTTTTTTCGGAAAAAGAGAAAAACCAGAATCTAGAGCAGTAGAAAGGATTTCTATTGCCATGGATATATTTTTGGTTGGCATTAATACGATGGTTTGTATTTTGTCACTAATTTGACTTTTGATTTAAGTTTATATTTATGTTTGTGTGGTTTAAAGTAATTTTGATTTAACTTCTTATTTATATTTGTGTTGTTGAAAGTAATTTTGGTTTTAGATATTTTAAATATTTTATTAAATATAAAATTCGTTTGTGTAATTTTATATAAATAAAGTAAATTGTTTTTTTTTAATATTATAATAATGATATTTTTATTTTAATAAAGATAGATATAAAAGAATTACATATTATATATATTTATTTAATATTAGATTAGGTATTTTTTTTATAAAAAACCAGAAATCATTAAATTTTGATACCATTACTAAATTCCAACTACTTTATTTTGACAACTTTTAAAATGAAACATAATCATCAGCATGTCGCTCCCCATATTTAAAAATCACCGTTGATCAAAACTATTTTAAATTTCTTGAATGATAAAATTTTTAGGATGGTTTATCTCATGGTCTCCCATTAGAATTTAGATAGGTTAATTATAGTGGGTGAAAGTGAGGAATGTTATAGCTAATTAATTATTCAAAGATGTTTTTGATGACTTAAGCTATTGTAGATAAGCACGTGTCTCTCCATGTCTTGAAAGTGTGGCATCATTAGTCAATTATTTTTTCTAAATTTGGTTTTAATAAGTTCACGCTATTGCAAATAAGCGGGTGTAAATAAGTGCTATGTGCAATAAAGGTTTATCCTCAATTTACTATACATATATGAAAATATATGTATATATTTGCATATATATCACTATGATTGGGATTATTTATAAGGATATTATTATAATTTAAAATAATTTGTATTAAAGGATTAAATTTATATTAAAATAGAGTAGAAAATTGTATTATAATTAGGAAAAGAAATAATATTTTAATTAATAAATTTGTTTAGCTGTACATTAACCAAATATAAATAAACATTAACAAATTGTGATTAGACTTGGAAATAAATACAACATAAGATAATTGTTGGTATTTTATGATATGAAATAGATTAAAATACAAATTTAAATAGCATACATTGTTTCAATACACGGTAAGTCACTCTAGTGTCATCTACTCTTTGACCATCACTAAAATTAATGAAAAATATATTTGATTTAGATGGGTATTAATATTGTAACTAAGGATATTAATTAATATTGTGTGTTAAGTTGGATTTGTTTAATTATTATTGCATTAATGGTTAGGTTTTTATACTCTTACCTATAATACTATAACATTTTGATGTATTATACAACGTAATATAAATAAACATTTGATTATGTGTTTCATTTATATTTTGTATATATTGAGATATTTCTATTTTAATGCAAAATTGAGAGGCCATCTTATATAATGATTAAATCTATATTTTGGTTTTTCTTCGTTATTACATGTGAATTATATTTTAGTTGTTCATTTCTAACTTTTTTTTTGTAAACTAATATTTTCCAATGAGAAATAATAATCTCTCCAATTTAAGTGTGTTCAATGGTAGGTTTTAGATAAATTTTCATGTAAAATATAAAGAATCATGTTATTCTCTAGTTAAAGCTATTTCAATCACTCAAGTAGTCCCAACCAATATAGCATGATGGAAATTAATCAAAGCTACCAAACTAAATGCAATGGAAACACACCATACCTGGAATTACAAGGCAAATTGAATTGCAGATTGTACCTGGAAGTACAAGGCAAATTGAATTGCATATTTTTATTTAGGGCGAAGGAACATGGAAGTAAATAAACTTCTGAGTAGCATATAAGATGGATGTAAATAAACTTATGAGTAGGATACAAGTTTTCCCCTTCTGCAAAACATATAGATCAATGTGTATATTTTAAGCTATGTCATGAAGTTTAGTTTCACGTTCATGTGTCTGGAGCAAAAATATGTGGTTGTGTGAAAACAAAACTTTACTTTCAAAAAAAAGTATGGTTTACAGTTGGTGAAAGGAGATGAAGTCTATGTTTTATGTGATGAATGTATTTTCTACCCCCATCAAATTATAATCATTTGTATTTTGTTGTGTGCATGCATTTAAATTTTTTATTTCTCATTGTAAAATTTTATCCCTAATTATTTAACATCATGTTATGTCATTAAATTTATTTTATTTGAACCTATGTGTTGTTCTATTCTTTTTACTGCGTGTAACATTGTGTGTTTTACCACACATTCCTCTGCCCTTTTATGTCACAAGGTATCACAACAGGTATCAAAACTTTAGTTTGATAGTAGATTTATCAAGGCAGGTTGTTGGTGACTCAACAAAGAATCAATATTTATCAGCAATGAGTCAAAGGCTTATATCAAAGAAATATGGCAGCTTCAAGCGCAAGCTTGAAAGTTCCACATATTCCTCAATTTAATGGAAATAATAATGATTATTTGGAAATCACAATGAAGAGATTGTTTTTTTCTCAACATATTTTAGATTTAGTAGAGAGTGGGTTCCACAAGTTTGTTGATTCAACAACATACAATGCAATGACACAAGAAGAATGATATTTGCTAATAGATAATAGGAAGGACTCCAAATCCCTCTTATGCACATTCTAGGAAGTGCATGAGAATCTTTTTCCAAGGATTGGAACAACAAGTTAACAACAATGTTAAAGCAAGCATGGGACATTCTCCAAACAACATATCAAGGCATGGGAAAGGTATAGACAACAAAATTGCAAATGTTGGGAAGGGATTTTGACAAAATATGTATGAAGCATTCTGAGACAATAAACTTATTTTTCATACAATTTATTGGAGTGGTAACTCAAATCATACCTCATGGCGAGACAATTGAAGAAAGGAGAATACTTGAAAAGATTCTAAGAAGTTTACCATCAAGTTTTAATCTTATTATTGTGGCCATAGAGGAGATGAAGGATCTCTCATATTTTTTGGTGGATGGGCCTCATGCCTCACTTATTTCTCATGAAAATAGGTTGAGTAGAACAACAAATTATTCAATGGAACATGCTTCCAAGACACAAGTCTTAGTTGGTCAAGGTAAAGGAAAGGGAAGATAAAATACTTGAGATAAAGTAAGAAGTCCACATAGAAGTTGAAGAAGTAGCTCTTCAAGCTCAAGTGGAAGAGGTAACACTCAAATCCAAGTCAAAATTCAAGCCAAAATAAAGCACAAGGTTAGAGGTATGATAAGTCTCAAGTTCAATCTCATTTTTGCAAGATGTATGGACATTATGCAATTGAATCTAGAAATAAACAATATGATCTTGGTAAACCAAATGCAAGTTTTACGAAAGAAAATAGAAACCAAGATGACATGTTTTTGGCTTGCGGCATAGCACAAGAGAAGCAAAAGGTGTTGAGAAATGACAACAAGAAATTCCAGTTTAATTTGTCCATGAATTAAACTGAGAATTAAAATCGAATTCTATTCTCACAGCAAATTGTAAATAGTTAATTAAGTTTAATTAACTCAATTAGCTTAGGAATTTTGAGTTGGAAGTCTTTCTGTAGTCACGTATATGTTCTCTCAGTTTAAATTAAGTTGGAAATTAAATCACTCAATTTATTGAGTTATGTTTAGTTAAATTTGTTATCAATTCTTTTTTGAACTAATAGAGGACTAATAGTCAGTTGGTGCACTAATGCATCCACTAGTGCTACTCCAGTTAACTGAATATTCCCTCATGAGAAACTCTTGCATCTAATTTTAGAGAAAGACCGAGTTGAGACTAGAGGAACATTGTACTATGAGTGGTATTATTTGCTGGGGTGTAAATATCATCCATGCATCAAAGGTTGATCCTATATTTGGATTTCATAGTTTTGGAAGCATGAATTCCCTTTAAATATGAGTTATTAATCCTAGGAATTATGCAAGAGATTAGGAGATTGGAGATCTGCAAAATTGGCTAAGTGTTGGCCAACAACTACCTTGTGAACTGAGAGAGTTGAGCATGCTTGTGTAGAAGTTTTCTAGTGAGAACAGGCTTTGTATCTTCACTCATATTTTTGATATATACAATACAAATGGTGGGGTTTTGAGCAGTGGCTTTCCCCAGATACATCTTGTGTTATATGCCATTGATTATCTTCTTCTTGTTCTTATTGTTTCCATCGATCTATTGGCTTCTGTTGGTTGAAAGTAGAAGTAAATTCTTGTCCTGTGGTTTAGTACATTACATGAGCTTGTGAATCTACAGGAGTTTCTACATGGTATCAAAGATGAGTTCAATATACTATAGGAGATATCAAAGTTTTGAGTTTTGGGTTATAGGTGAAATTCGAATTTGCAATACATACTTCAAGATCGGCAAATGGCACTCAATGGTTTGCAGCTCGAGTATGCCTTGGAAGGAAACACAAATTTTATAGCCTGGAGGGATAGAATGGAGGTTGTGCTAGAGGATAATGGCTTGAAGGAATTCATTGACCAAGAAATTCCTAAGTCAGCAGCATCAGATGCACAAAATTTGGTTGAATGGAAGAAATGTGTGGCAAAGGCGACATAGTTAATCCTTGAGGGAGTTCAAGACCACATTGTATCGAGTCTCCACGGCAAGGAAACTACGCATGCTATGTGGAAACCATTGACAGACTTGTATTAGAACAACGGTGACCAAAGGAAATTGGAATTAAAAGGAAAAACTTTGAAAAATCAAAATGGAGAAAGGCAAGACGATTCCAAAATACTTGAACAAGTTCACTCAATGTCATGATGAACTTGGAAGTGTTGGAATCATGGTTGTCAAGGATGATATGGTGAGTATTTCTCTTTTAGAACTCCCAAAGAGTTGGAATAATTATCAGGACTCTGCCAATGGTTGGAAGAAGCTACTAGATTAAAAACGACTATTGTCAAATTTGATGCAAGAGGAGATTAGGAGGAATACCAGTGATGGCTATTCATTAAAGACTGATGATGAAGATAATTGTGCCTTAATGACTAAGGCGAAGAAGGGAAAAGGGAGAGCTTCCCATTACAAATCAGATTCTTATCGTGGAGGTAATAAGAAAGACATGACGAAAGTTAAGAGCTTTGTTTGTCATGAGCTGGGCCATTTTTCTACAAATTTTCCACTAAAGAAGTCCAAGAAGAAGTCCTCAAGAGGAGAGGTGGGTGAGGCTTTGGCCTCTCAATTCAAATTGGAATTTTCTCTCATTGCACGCATGGTGTCATTAATGATGGGAAGTGTATGGTACTTAGACAGTGGAGCTTCATTCCACATCATTGGCGACAAAGAGTTATTTAGTGACTTGGAGGAGAAAGATCTCCAGATGCATACCGAGATGTGTGATGACAGGAAGTATAATGTTAATCGATTGGGCACAATTAATTTTCAGAGGGAGCATGGTCCACTCACCTTCAAGAATGTTATGTATGTGCCTGGGATGAAGAATAACTTCGTATCTATTGCCATGCTTGAGGATAGAGGCAATGATGTGATATTCTAGAAAGAAAAGGTGTTCCTTCAACACATAGCCATGGTTCAAGTAAAGAAGATAGGAATTTGGGTAGATAATATCTATAAGTGGGAGGTAGAGGAGTGTGTTGCTTTGAGCACAAAAGCAGAAAGGTTGCAAAGTCGAGACATTCGAAAGTTGTGGCACAACAGATTAGGCCACTTTCGTCATGGTTCTTTAAAGATATTGTAGTAGATATCTACCGATCTTCCCAAAGGTACGCTTGAGCAAGTTGATACATGCAAGTGGTGTACTTTGGGAAAATACACCAAGTCTTCCTTTCACAATAGAGGCAGCCAGGCAAAGGCTATTCTAGAGCGAGTCCATTTAGATGTGTGTGGACCAGTGATGACACATCTACGACCAAACACAGGTATTATGCTATATTTCTTGATGACTATTCTCATAAATCTTGAATATTTTTCATGCAGAAAAAGGATCAAACCTTCACAAAGTTTTGTGAATTTAAAGCACTGGTGGAGAAAGAGTCGGGGAAGAAGGTTAAATCTCTACGGTGTGATAATGGTGGTGAGTATGTCTCAAATGAGTTTAAGAACTTATGTGCATCGAAAGGGTTTAAATAGGAGTTGACTGCACCCCATAACCCTCAGCAGAATGGGGTGGTCGAGAGGAAGAACAGAAGCATAGTAGGGGTAGCAAGGGCAATGTTGCATGATTAGGGCCTACCAATACACTTGTGGGTTGAGGCATTCAACACAACAATTTGTATTCAGAACCATAGCCCACATTAGATACTTGAGATGAAGACACCAAAGGAGGCTTATTGTCATAAGAGGCCAAATGTTGGTCACTTCAAGATTTTTGGGTCATCGGTATATTGCCATGTGACCAAAGATGTAGGGAAAAAGCTCGATCTAACAGTAGAATTGGGGATATTTGTGGGGTACACTGATACACCTCAAAACTATTGGGTGTACTTTCCAACCAGTAGGATGACAGTGGTTCACAGGGATGTTAGATTCGATGAGGAGAAGGCCATGAAAGTTTCCCTTGAGAGGGACGTTAAGCTACATATGGATGAGGAGATTTTAGCTCCTAAGGTTGAGGAGCCTCAGGTTGATGTGGAGCAGCCACATGCAGAGGATCCGAGAGTGGAGACATCCACTCAGGTAGAGTCTTCCAGAGAGGGAATAAAGTGCACCAGAGTCTGACAGATTGTTGGATGATGCACGGGAGAATGTGGGAGCACCCACTTATCAGTGTAGGTAGAAGAGGTAACCTGAGAGGTACATTGGTTACATGGCTCTTATGGGTGAATTTATTGTGACAGAGCCATAATCCTTTAAGGAAGTAGTCCAGTAACTAGTTTGGGTTGATACCATGGTGGAGGAGTATGACTCCATAGTTTGTAACATAGTTTGGGATGTGGTCCTGAGACTGGAGGACAAGTCAGTGGTGAGCTTCCATTGGTTTTACAAGGTAAAGCAAGCTGCAGATGGTAGTGTGGAGAAGCATAAGGCTATCTTTGTGGCCCATGGCTTTTCACCGGTAGAGGGGATTGACTATGATGATACCTTTTCTCCTATTACAAGGTACTCGTCAATCAAATCTATATTGGCACTATCAACATAGATGGGTTGGAAGATACATCAGATGGATGTGAAGACAACCTTCATTAATGGCATGATTGAGGAAGAGGTGTACATAGAGAAGCCCGAAGGTTTTGAGACCTTTAACCATGACTTGCATGTGTGCCAACTCAAGAGAGTGTTGTATGGGCTGAAGCAAGAACATTGTGCTTGGTACACCAAGATAGATAGCAACTTCACCGGGTTGGGCTTCACGAAGAGTGAAGCGGATGCGATCCTGTACCACATAGTGGTGGAAGGTAAATTGTTGATCTTTGTACTTTATGTTGATGATGTCACATTGACAGGTGATGATCAGTTGATCAAGTCTTGCAAGGAGGACCTTGCAAGAGATTTTGAGATGAAGGACAATGGAGCTCATCCATTACTTTCTTGTCATTGAGGTATGGTAGGGAGATGGGGAGTTGTTTGTGCCTCATGGAAAGTATGCCAACATTATGCTCATGATTTTTTGCATGGAGAGTAGCAAACCTACGGAGACTCCTCTAGAAGGTAACTAGAATAAGGAGGATGCTACTTCAGGGGAAGTAGTGGAAGCTAGTATTTACAAACAACTTGTGAGTTCACTCATGTAGTTGGTGAACATACGATTGAATATGTGTTATGCAATTAACCATCTTAGTCAAGCAATGGTTAGGCCTACCAAGCTATATTGGAAGGCAGAGAATCATGTTTTGAGATAAGCCAGGGGCACTTCTTAGTATGGATTATGGTACAAATGGACAGAGGGAGTGAAGCTTCAAGGCTTCACCAATGTAGATTTGGCAATGAGTCCATTCAATTATAAAAGCACATCAGGAGGGATCTTCAATATTGGGTTAGCGGAAATTTCTTAGTACAATAAGAAATAGAGATCGGTTGCGCTTAGTTTAGCAGAGGTAGAGTACATAGCTACGAGTCAGGAAGCATGTGAGGCCATCTGGATGAGGAAGATCATGGTTGGTTTGTTTGGTCAGTAGATGGATCCAACTGTGATTTACTGCGATAATCAAAGTTGTATCGAACTCTCTGAAAATCTAGTTTTTGATGAGCAGTCCAAGCATATTGATATTTAATATCATCATCTCATAGATTATATATTGAGGTGGATTATGTTGTTAGAGTACATTCCCATGGAGGATCAAGATGCTGAAATTTTGACAAAGGCATTGTCAAGATGTGAACTTGAGTTTCGTAGAGACAGGATTGGGGTAGTTGATAATCCCTTTCCTGTTTAGAGGGAATGTTGGGAAATGACAAAAAGAAGTTCCAGTTTAATTTGTTCTTGAATTAAACTGAGAATTAAAATTGAATTCTATTCTCATAGCAACATGTAAATAGTTAATTAAGTTTAATTAACTTAATTATCTTATGAATTTCAAGCTAGAAGTCTTTCTGTAGTCATGTATATGTTCTCCCTAAATTTTACGGGTCTAATATGAGTATAAATTGTGTTGGAAATTAGATCACTCAGTTTACTGAGTTAAGTTTAGTTAAATTAGTTCTAAATTAATTTTGGAACTAATAGAGGATTAACAGTCAGTTGGTGCACTAATGCATCCACTAGTGCTACTCCAGTTAACTAAAGATTCCCTAATGAGAAAATCATGCATGTGAGTAGAGAGAAAGATCTAGTTGAGACTAGAGTGCAGGGGCAGTGTATTATCTATGGTATTATTAACTAGAGTGTAAATATCATGCATGCATTAGAGATTGATCTTATGTTTCGATTGCGCAGTTTTGGAAGCATGATTTCCCTATGAATATGAGTTATTGAACCTAGAGATTGCACAAGAGATTAGGAGCATGGAGAGTTGCAAAATTGGCTAAGTGTTGGCCAAGAGCTAGCTTGTGAGCTAAGAGAGTTGAGCATACCTATGCAGAATTGTTCTAGTGAGAAAAAGCTTTGTATCTCCACTGATATTTCTAATATATGCAATATAGATAGCGGGGTTTTGAGTAATGTCTTTCACCAGATACATCTTGTGTTATGTGCCATTGATCTATCTCCTTCTTGTTCTTATTGTTTTCATTGATCTATTGGATTCACCAGTTGAAAGTAGAAGTAGATTCTTGTCTTGTGCTTTAGTGCATTGCATGAGCTTGTGAATCTATAGGATTTTCTACAAAAGGATGTATGGTTTTTAGAATCACATTTTAGGAATCACATGACAAGGAACATAGAAATATTTTCTAATTTGGATGAAAGTGTAAAATCAGAAGTTACATTAGGGACTGATATCAAAGTTTCAGTCATGGCTAAAGGAAAAGTCAATATTATAACCAAGTGTAGAAATTCTTCAAATTCTTTATCAGTCTCTCTTTGAGACCTATGTAGAAAATCCGACTATAGATTAACCCGATAAAGCAAAATAACCAAAGCAAAATACTATAATCTACTTCTACTATCAATTTTCTTTATGGAAGCTTAATGATCGAGCTGAACACATATAACCAGAAGAAGAAGAATCAATGCACAATACATGTCAAAATACTTTGGGGAAAGCCTCAACTAAAAATCCCACTATCTGTATTATCATACAAGGTGGAAATACATAGAG
>APFE030596970.1:207328-341478 GCA_000404065.3 Pinus taeda
GATATGAAATAGATTAAAATACAAATTTGAATAACATTTATTTTTTCAATACACCATTAGAAACTCAAGATTACTAGGAGTGTGTCAACTACTCCTTGACCATTAGTGAAATTAATGAAAAATATATTTGATTTAGATGTGTATTAATATTGTAACTAAGTACTATGGATATTAATAATATTGTGTGTTATGTTAGGTTTGTTTAATAATTGTTGTATTCATGGTTAGGTTTTTATACTCTTAGATATGATACTATAACATTTTGATGTATTATATAATGCAACACAACTTAACATTTGATTTTGTGGTTCATTTACATTTCATATATATTGGGATCTTTCTATTTTAATGAAAAATTGAGAGGCCATTTTATATAATGATTAAACCTATATTTTGGTTTGTCTTCATTATTACATATGAATTATATTTTAGTTCCTCATTTCCAAAATCTTTTTGTAAACTAATATTTTCCCATGAGAAATAAAAATCTCTCTAATTTGGGTTTATTCAACACAAGGGTTTAGATAATTTTTCATGTAAAACATAAAGAATCATGTTAATATCTAGCTAAAACTATTTCAATCACTCAAGTAGTCCCAAACAATATAACATGTTGGAAATTAATGAAAACTATTAAATTAAATGCAATGACAACACACCATACCTAAAATTACAAGGCAAATTGAATTGCAGAATTTTCTTTAGAACGAAAGAACATGAAAGTGAATAAACTTTTGAGTAGCATATAACATGGAAGTAAATAAACTTATGAGTAGGATACAAGTTTTCCCCTTCTGCAAAACATATAGATCAATGTGCATATTTTAAGATAAGTCATGAAGTATAGTTTTGTGTCCGTAAGTTCGTGTGTCTAGAGTGAAAATATGTGGTATGAAAACAAAGTTTTACTTTGTGAAAATAGAGAGTTGTAAATCTTTGAAAAAAATTGTGGTTTACAATAGGTGAAAGGTGATTAAATCTAAATTTTATGTGATGAATGTATTTTCTTCCCTCATGAAACTATAATCAACTTTATTTTGTTGTGTGCACACATTCAAAATTTTTATTTCTCATTGTAAAATTTTATCCCTAATTCTTTACCTTCATGCTCTGTCAATAAATTTACTTTATTTGAACCTATGTGATGTTCTATTCCTTTTAGTATGTGTAACTTTGTGTGCTTTACCACACATTCATCTGCCCTTTTATGTCGCATGGTATCACATCAAGTATCACAACTTTAGTTTGACAATAGATTTACCAGAGTAGGGTCTTGGAAACTGGATAAAGAATCAATATTTATGAAAAATGAGTCAAAGATTTATATCAGAGAAATATGGCAGCTTCAAGTAGAAGCTTGAAAGATCCTCAGATTCCTCAATTTAATTGCAAGAATTATGATTACCTGGAAATCACAATGAAGACATTGTTTTGTTCTCAAGATATTTGAGATTTAGTAGAGAATGGGTTCCAAGACTGCGTTGATGCAACAACATACAATGCAATGACACATGAATAAATATATTTGCCAACAAATAATAGGAAGGGCTACAAAACCCTCTTACACATATTCTAGGAAGTGCATGAGAATATTTTTCCAAGGATTGCAACAACAACAAAGTTAAAGCAAGCATGGGACATTCTCCAATCAACATATCAAGGCATGGGAAAGGTATAGAAAACAAATTTGTAAATGTTGGGAAGGGGTTTTGACAAAATATGTATGAGTTTTTCTCAGACAATAAACTTATTTTTCACACAAGTTATTGGAGTGGCAACTCAAATCATACCTCATGGTGAGACAGTTGAAGAAAGGAGAACAATTGACAAGATTCTAAGAATTTTACCATCAAGGCTTAATATTACTATTGTGGCCATAGAGGAGACGAAGGATATCTCACAGTTTTCAATGGATGAGCCTCATGCCTCACTTATTTCACATGAAAATAGGTTGAGTAGAACAACAAATTATTCAATGGAACATGCTTTCAAGACACAAGTTTCATTTGGTCAAAGTAGAGGCAAGGGAAGGTCAAATACTTGAGATAAAGAAAGAAGTCAACATAGGGGTGGAAGAAGTAGCTCTTCAAGCTCAAGTGGAAGAGGTAACACTGAAATCCAAGTCAAAATTCAAGCCAAAATCAAGCACAAGGTTAGAGGTATGATAAGTCTCAAGTTCAATATGATTTTTGCAAGATGTATGACCATTATGCAAATAAATCTAGAAGGAAACAATATGATCTTAGTAAACCAAATGCAAGTTTTACAAAATAAAATAAAAACCAAGATGACATTCTTTTAACTTGCGATCTAGCACAAGAGAAGAAAAAGGATGAATGGTTTCTAGACTTATGTTGTAGCAATGACATGACAAGGAACATAGAAATATTTTCTAATTTGGATGAAAGTGTAAAATTAGAATTCACATTAAGGACTGATATCAAAGTTTAAGTCATGGATAAAGGAAAAGTCAATATTTTAACCAAGAAGGAGGAGAAGAAGTACATTTCATATGTGTATTTTGTTACTAGTTTAAAACACAATATGATAAGTATTGGACAAATTCTGCAAAAGGGGTATAAACTCTTTTTTAAAAATGGATAATGTACAATCTTAGAATAATTTTTAGATAAGTAGCTGATTGGAAAAATCAAAATGGCAAGCAATAGAATATTTCCCCTAAAGACAAAACTAGATTTGAAGGTAGAAGGTGCGCAAACAAAACTATCATTGAATTCAAATGAAGATGAAAGAAAGGTTGTAGTAGTCACATAAATAAACTTTCAAGTAGAAATAAAAGATGAAAGCTGGATATGGCATCTAAGATTTGGCCATCTCAATTTTGGAGGTCTAAACTTGCTAAATAGGAAATACATGGTAAATAGGTTTCCACTAATAAAAAACCATATATGTTGTGCAAAGGATGTATCTTGGGCAAATAACATAGAAAATCATTTGCAAATGGAAATTCAATAATGGAAAAGGCACCATTGGAGATTGTCCATTTAGATTTATGTGGACCAATGCATACACCACCAATTGGTGGAATATATTATTTCTTGACATTCATAGATGATTACACAAGAAAGACATCGATTTAATTTCTAAGACATAAAAATGAAGTGTTTTAGGGATTTTGTCAATTCAAGGCTCTCGGTAAAAAGAAAACTAGACACTACATCAAATTTTTGAGAACTAATAGAAGTGGTGAATACATCTCAAACGACTTCCTTCTTTTTTGTAGAGAGCATAGAATTCACCAAAAAATCACAACAAGGTACACACCTCAAAAAAATGTTGTCACGCAAAAGAAAAATAGAATAGTTATGGAAATGACAAGGCATATGTTGAAGGGAAAGCATTTGCCAAATTATTATTGGGTTGAAGTTGTGGCTTGCGCAACATACATCATAAATAGATGTCCAACCAAAAGTACAAGGAATGTGGTTATGAAAGAATCATGGAGTGGAAGAAAATATAGTGTCACTCATATTAGAGGGTTTGGATGTGTGTCATATGCACATGTACTAGATGAATTAAAAAAGAAGCTGGATAATGAGGGGGAGAAGTGCATATTTGTGGTATATAGTGATGAATCTAAGACATATAAACTCTATAATCCAAGAAACAAAAAGGTGACAATAAACAAAGATGTACAATTCATAGAAGAGGAAGCATGGGGTGGAAGCTTGGTGAAGATAATCAATGTAAGAGCAAGTCTACCATAAGAAGAAAAAGAGGAATTTATAGCAGAAAATCTCTTTCGAAGTGAAAAAGATTTAATAGATCAAAAGTTAGGATAGATTTATGCTGATTTAATTCCCCACTTTAAATGAAAAGAAATTTAATCCCTCTAGGAGCTTGGTAGATCCAAAGTCAAGATGAATTTAGGCTCGTTTAATTTTCCCCTTTAAATAGGTTATATGCCACATGAATACCATGGGTCAATACCAAAGAAGTCATTTTTATCTTAAGGATTTTGTATTTATTAAAATGACATATATATTTTTTCACCTAGGGTTATTTTGATTTTGTTTTTTTATTTTTTTTCCATAGTTAAAAAATGAATAAATTTTAATAGCCTTGAAGTGCCATTTTTTGGAAAGTTTTCTGGTTTATTTTCTATTCTAATTTGTCTATCCATATATGCCGTCAAATAACTAGTTTAAACAACACAAATCAAGATTTTTCCACAAATTTTCCAACTAGAAATCCATTGGAAACTCCAAAAAGTCACACTTGAAGACTTATTAAGAAAATAAAAAATTATATTATCTTTTTAAATAAAATTATTTACATTTAAATATTATATTCAAAATCTAGAGTCCAATAAAATTGACTATCTTATTTTAATCTTATTTAATTTCATAATTTATTATATTTTATTTTAATTTTTATTTATTGTAATTTAATAATCAATGTTAAACATACATATAGAATAGAATTAGAGTATCTAAATAGATTAAAATTCTAATAAATGATTAAATTCACATTTATATAATTTGATTCGATTTTTTTTTATTAAAATTAGATACATTTTCTTAAAATAATCATAATATTCATACACATTAAAATAAATAAAAATAATTAAAATCCACCAAGTTTGGATAGATATGATTAGTGCTCATTAGTACTCCTTATGTGAAGTCATGATGGGTAATATGGACATGATTAAATATTCCTTCCAAGTTAACAAAAAATATAAAAAAATAAAGATTTATATTCTTATGATATTTTAAATAAAATATATAAAAATCAAAAATTTAATTAGTGAACATATAATAAAAAATAAATATCTCTAAATATAAAAAAATTTCAAAAGTATTATACAAAATAAATAATATCTATAAATTAAGATAAATTTGACTATATAAATTGAAACTCTTATTATAGGGCAAGTTAAAGTAAGAAATTATGCTCCGTCTGTATCATTAAAGTTCAAAATTATGCTCTTGGAAAAATTGCATATAGTAACCACTAGTATGTGTCCAACTTTTTTACTCCTATTTATTAAGTTGTTGAAGAAAAAGTTCACAATTATGCTCTTAGAAAAATTGCATATAGTAACCACTAGTATGTGTGCAACCTTTTTTACGTCTATTTATTAAAGTGTTGAAGAACACATAAAGAATGGTGGAGAGAATCATGATAATTTCATTTATTTACATCATATTCCTATAATTTTTTGTGCAAAGACTTGTATTAATTATGATGACAGTAATTGATAATTAATGGCAAATGTGTTATTCTTAATTACTATCTATTTCAAGGATTTATATTATCGGTGGTTTCTTGGCAAAGCATTATAATAGAAAAATATTGCACAAATATCTAAAAATTGTGGCATGGATATAGCATATCCATAAAGTATTGCAAAAGAATATGTGAGGTATTTATCTACATGACTTTGTATTCTATAAATGTTTCAATAAGATGTTCAAGTTATTGTGTTTGAAACATATTCTTTTAAATAATATTGAAAAATAAATATGTATTTTTTTAAGTTAAACATTATAACTTGTATTAATCAATACTAAACTAATAGTGATGAATATGAAAATGGAGTGTATCTTGAAGGGATATAATGATCCACGTTCATCACAATCATATTTGAAAATTTCATATTTAATTATAATTAATAATTATATTAAAATACAATATTTACAATATATAAACTTTATGCATATCAAGCTAAAAATTAATTTTAAAAACTTATATATATTATTTGACAAAAATAGAAAATTGTGGAGCAGAGAGATTCTCTTATCAATATTACGAATCAGTTAGATAAGATTACATTGGAGAAATCAACATTCAATGACTCGAGTGAAACTCAACTAAACTAATCTAACTGAAACTAAACTAGGACACTTGGAGTAACGGCCATGACACCTAGCAGGAGGTTGGAATTAGAGTCTCCAACGCTTCCCCTTAATTTCAGCCACAAAAAAATAAATTAAGATGTTTGTTGGTCTATGTCTGAGATAGGCTTACAATTTAAAAAGTTGACTTCAACTAGATTTATTTTTCTTCTTCTCTTCTTCGAGATCCTATAACTTCTAAATTGTTTCAACCTTTTCATATTGTTGTATCTTTCAAACCTTAGTTTCTTCATTTCCTGGTGCAGGTCTTCCATTGTTCCTAGTTGTCTAGGCATGTTCCCAACTTCTTCAAAAAATGACTTGTATTTAGGTTTTTTCCACATATTATCTTTTGTAGTGCGATTTTCATCATCAATCTACTGCAACATAAGAGAAGAATAAAATTTTATCTCTTTAAAACTCCAATACCTGAAAATTTCATTGATGTGTTCATCATGCATGTTTTCTTCAACATTCATTTATGCAACTTCTATGCAGACCTCATATAAAGATGGTGTAGCAAGCCATGCTTCAAGGAAATTTAAATCTTCTTCATAATCGTCCTATTTACCTACACATTCGAAATCAATGGTAAGTGTAAAAACATATGCAAAACCACATTGGTCATATTCCTTCTGCTCTGCAATGAGAGATTTATCTTTGTGGGTTTCCTTCTCTGCCGCTTCCTTTGTCTCTTCATCTTCTTTACTAACCCCTGCTGCTGCAAAAAGTTGTCTTCCACTTAGTTTTCATTCTCAAGTGGAATTATTTCACCGAATAACATCATGTCGATATAATGTTTTGTTGCATCATCTCCAATTGTTCATCATTAGGTAACAAATATTCATCAAATTTAACATCAAAAAATTGAATTGCTCGATTACCCATAACACTAGTTGGAATCATGATATTGTCATCAACATACTCTATTGCTAGAACCCCCAAATTGTCATAAGCAAGCGTTATTGCTCGAATCACCAAGTTGTCATCAACAACCTTTGTTGCTGAATATACCAAATCCTCATCCACTTGCAGTTGTGCATAGTGGGATTCATGAGAATTTATGTTCTCCTTCTCTGCTTCTTATACGCATTCTTTATAGACATCATCCACGTGTGGTTGAGAATAGTGGGATTCAAAAAAAAAATCATCTTGCTATAAATCTACTACTATAGATCCAAAGTTGATACTCAACTTCAATGCTCCCTCTTACACCAAAACTCTTTTTTGTTTCCAAATCTTAAAAAAAAATCAAACATTTCCTGGTGTCCCTTTGACCTTCTCAACCTCTTGGCTTTTCTTATTTGTTGAGCATTGGATCATTGTGGCTCAAAAAGCAAACTAATATGTAGACAGTCATTTTTTTCAATAAAAAACATCTTTGTGGTGGCTCCTCTATTGCTTAACTTCAACAAAAAAACACGGGCCTACAAATTTTCTTTACAAAGGCAACACTTACACAAAGGCTTTCACAAATCCTCTTTTAGATTACAATTGCAATAAAAAACATCTTTGTGGTGGCTCATGTTGCTCAACTTCAACAAAAAACATGGGTCTACAAATTTCCTTTACAAAGGCAACACTTACACAAAGGCTTTTACAAATCCTCTTTTGTATTACAATGCTTACAACCAACAACAATACCCCTTTGTTTTTAAAAATCAAATTACATAAATTCTATTGGCCATTAGAGAACAACATGATCCATTTTTAAACCATATATTTTAATAAATGAAAAACCATTTTCACTTGTCTCCACCTTTCAATATGAAAGCCCATTTTTCTTAATCAACACATGCTTGCTCTTAAAAAAAATTAAACAAAGTCTTCTAAACAAAATAATCATCCCTTCACATTGAAGTGCATAAAAGAATCAACATTTTCCCCTGATTTCAGATACTAAGACAACCAAAAAAGCTTGGGATACCTTTGAGAGGAGTTTTGGTATAAGGGGGAGCATTGAAGTTGTCTCCAATGTAATCTTGTTTCACTGATTCTTAATAATAATATTGTCATTACTGATGTTATGCATATTACATTTAAAATTAAATTAGAAAATAAAAAATATAAAACATGTGAAAGAATAATGAAAAACAAGACTTTAATAAAATAAAAAATAAGAATATATTTATTATACTATTCAGCTTTGCTTTCACTGTGCATTTGTTTGTCTTTGACCAAAAATTCATTCCGTTTATCCATAGTTAACATTGAGAAATATTTTTTTGTTATTTTTTATTATTATTTAAATCTATTTATTTGTAATGCGGTTCGTTGGGTTCTTATTATCGTTTGTTTAGTAACTTCCATTTCTATTAGTTACTATTTTTTTTAGTTTTATTTATTTTTTATTTAACTTTTTTCTTTTTTTCTATTATTCCATTTTCATGACTTTTACTTTTTCTCCATATATAAAATGTATATATGTTAATATAAACAATGTTAATTGATAGTATTTCTTAAATTTTGGTGATGACATTTCTATTATAAAATCTTTCTGTCTATTGTTTTTTAGTTTAATTAAGTTATATTTAAGCTAAATAGCAAGTAGTAACTATTATATAGCTTTTATATATTAAAATATGAAATTTTTTTAACTATAAATAATAATATGAATAAACAACATATGGTTAATAGCATGTGTTTCTTCCTAAGGGGTCACAGGTTCAAACCAAAGGGTAGAATATGTATGCCTTGGTAGACTTCGCAGTGAAATAGCTACGCCGAGGTAGGTCCCCTGTCCCACAAACAAGGGGGTCTCATACACCAATTTGATTGTCTGGCATAACTGTACCTTAAAAATGATTATTATTATTATTATTATTATTTTATATCTATTTTAACGATAAATTTATTAAGCATTTTTTTAAATTTTAACCTTCATTTTTTTTTAACATTCATCTGAACCTTTGATTAAAACTAAAACTAAAATTAAGATGGATCATTGCATCAATAAGAAATTGTAAGTTTGGTTTACGACTTCCACAACAATTATGAATGGAAAATTAATGAGTCCGACGGATCTATATGCGACAGTTGTCTATCCTGATTGCAGTCGCTTTATCTATTTTAAGGAAAAGTGTCAGATACAGATGATGTACTTTGAGTGATGAGATACAAGGTAAAAGCAATGGATGGAATTAAGCATGCAATATTTGGTCGGTAATTCCAAATGATAAAGATCCGTGCAGCAATGGATGGAATTAAGCATGCAATATTTGGTCGGTAATTCCAATTGATAAAGATCCGTGCAACCTATTTGACTGATTTCCTACGTTACTGGTAATGAAAAGAGAGCCAGCAAACTATGCATGCTTTCAACGTTACTGCACGCATTGCCTGTGCATGCCATCCTTGAGATTCACACTCTAACGCTGAATGGCATGTGACTCCAAGCTCCATTCAATGTTGAGTTTTAAATCATAAAAAAGTTGCTTTCTATATATTAAAGAATGGGGGCTTTTACATTGGAAAAAAGCAAGTGGGGCTCGGAAAAATAACCAGGTAAGTATACAGCAGTACAGAATCTAGAAACTCTGATATCGATAATGTAGATGGGATTCCGATCTCTAAAACAAAAGGAGTAAAATCGTGCTAGAATTCGTACTGCCTTAGGTTCAAAAAGAAATTCCGACTCAACACGCCACCAGCCCTGACGATCTCCCATTTCATTTTTGGTATCGATGAAAAATATGTTGGAAAACAATCTACACCAGGAGAAAGTTGGGATTTCCCTTCGGTATCAAACTTTGCAATCAATGACCTGCCAAAAGGTTCAGAGTTTCAACCTGCAACCGACGTAGTCACGTAGGTACTCTGATTGTCAACTCTAATATCGATCACAAATAATACAGAACCGAAGTACACCATGGGCATTACAGTAGTTACGAAAACACTCTCTAAATTCAGATTCTTTGTAAAGTATGCGTAAAACGACATGATCTCATCGGAGTCCTTCGTACTCCAGCCTTGGTACAATGCTGGAGCGGATCGCAAATTAAGTTATAACGTAAACAATGCAAGGCCCGACCGCAGACCGGGTTTTATGCCAAACAATTAGTTCAGTCTGTGTCTCTTCCACGAAAAGCGAAAAATCAGAATCTAAAGTATCATAAAAGGTTTCCGTTGGGATGGATATGTTTTCGGTTGGGATGGATATGTATTAATACGATGGTTTGTAATTTTGTCACCTATTTGACTTTTGAATTAACTTAATATATGAAATGAAATGAAATGATAATTTAACCTCTACCAGATTAAAAATAGTCTATGGACTATGAGTTGGTTGTTTTTTGTCCTTTGCAATTCAATTTTTTTCTTGTTCAAATTGATGATGAGCTGGCCGAATTTTTGAACAATCCCCTCACTAAAAAGACAATGCCAAGAAACCGATGCTAGCATATTCCCGTAACTTTCTCTGATGTGAATGCATCACATGGCAAAATGAAATATTTTTCTGATTCCACTACCCAAGATGTGCAAAATGTACACACTCCTTCACAAGTTTCTTTAGGCCTTTTCCACTCTCCTGCTTCACACCGAAGTTGATGCGAGTTGGCTCTTAATTGAGCAAGAAGAACCTTTTCCCTCCACGGAATGCTAGCTCCAATGAACTCTTTTTGTTGTAGATCACATGTAAAGTTGATGATGCCAGCCTAAGCCGCATATACCCCAATGATGCATCCTGAACCGCATATACCCACAGTATGCAAATAAAATTGCATGTCACACTATGTCTCTCAGGAATTCCAAAATTCCATACTTAGAAAATCTTCCATAAACTAATGTTTAACTCTATTTAATTAAATGCTTAAGTCTTTTAATTGAATATCTAAGTGGAAGCTATCAAACCTTACCATAAAACATTAATCCCGCTTATTTCTATTATAATTCCCATATAATAGAAATATTTCATAAACCACACTTAAACCTTACCTTTTCGCGATTCTTCAAACCTTTGCACATATATCGATGCTCTCTTTAGCGCATTAAATCTCCGTCGTTGATCTCATTTCTCAATCTGACAGTTATCGTGTCACCCGATCACCAACTAGCTTGGCCGATCTCCACCGTTGATCAATCCTGCTCGATCTAATGGCTATCGTGTCACTCGCTTGCCAACTAGCTTGGTCGATCTCCATCGTTGATCAATCCCACTCGATGCAACGACTATTGTGCAATCTCGCATAGATATTTGCATGACCGATATCAGGTCGAGAACGCACGAGAAAAATGGTTTTCCCTTTCCATCGTGTGCTACGTGTCACCCACTTAAGCTAATTGCGTGAGATTATAGAATACCATTTACCGCTTTGAGGGCATACGAGATACTACATATTGCTTTTGAAGATCGTACCATTATTCAGCTAACACGTGATTTTAATCTTTTCCATTCATCTTCTTGACTTTATTTTGCGCAACTTAATCTTAGTCCTCTATTGCACACAATCTTGTCCATTGATCTAACTGATCCAATGGTTCTTGTGCTTTGTTATGTTTTTTTGTTTCTTACTGTATAATAGCCCACCCATCTTTCTACCTGTGTATTTGTTCTCACCTTACAGTCTTAAGTTGTTTTGATCTCGATCTCCACTCTATTACTTCATTTCTTCATGTCTTTACATTTGCTTCATAAATCCTCCGGTTTTAGGAAACCTTATAGTTATACTTTCGTTGTAACATTGAAGGTTTTCTCCAATACTCTCTATGTGTAAAATTGTAAAACTCTTCTCTGGACCTCTTCTCTAATTTTGCACACTTGCAACCTATGTTACGTAAAATTACTCTAATACACACACAACTTATAATTCAATTACTCCACATAAGCTGAGAAATTGCACTTCTATATTAATAAACAAACATTTACACAAGAATTTCTTTCTTGGACTGATCTTCTATATCAGTGGCCTTTCCTTTCCTGCCCGTAGGCTTAACTGATTGACTGACTCATTGCCGCCTCTATGCCTTCTAGGCTTACATTTATACATAAGGTTCCTCTTTAATCCCCAAAATCACCAACCAATTCCTAATTTAAGACTTACAATTGATTTCCAAATCTCTCAATCTCCACTAATTACTCATCATCACTCATGTTCTCATACATTTGAGAGCATTTATAAATGTCCTCACAATATCTAATTAATTCCTATTCCAATCACCCAAAACATTAATAATTACATACATAGGAATCCAACTTCCTTCAAAACACAAGACCCCCTAAGTTAACTAGAATGTAATAAAATTGTTGAGCTGGATGCTCCTGCATCAGACTCCCAAGGCTAAAATAATCATGATTCCCTGATCATGTGCTTCCGAGCTTTGTCTTCCTCGATCCCATACTTTGTTCTATAATTTGTCTTTGGTTACTGCTGCTGTTTGTTGTTGTTCTCTATGTTTCCACACTTAATGTTGCTTTGCCCCAATAGCTACGCTTTCACAGACTGCGGCTGTCTTTCTCTTTTTACTTCTTTTCCTTCTTACTGCTACTTTCTTCTGAGGCACCTGCATCATCAATTTTATTATTCTTTCAATCTCTATGTCTAGTTTATCTTTTGACTGATAATTACTTTGCAATTTGTTATTGTACTCTATCCACTCATCTTCAAACTGTTGTTTACTATCTTCTCTTTGAAGTTGTTGGATTCTTACTACTACCCTTTCATCCTTACCCTCTTGTTGCTTTCCAAACAACTTCTGTTCAATATCTGGAAATTTATTTTCAAAATATAAATTTTCCTCCAATTCCCTTCGTACTTGATTCCCCTCAAATACATCACTATGATGTTCATTAATTCCAACATATTTTTCTTCCTCTTGTTTTACAACCTTCAGTAATTGTCCTTCACTTCCTTGACTAATTCTGACAACCAGTTTAACTTCTTCAAGCATAATATTGTCATGCCTTTCCTTTTCCTAATCACCATACCTGACTTGGCAACTTCCAGTCTTCTTTAGTTATAAAATTGACTCTTCAACTTGAATCATGTGTGTTTCATCTTCATCAAATTCCATAATCATAAAACAATTATCAAAATTAAAAATATAAGGCCTCATTACCTTTTCCTTCTCTGGCAACATCTCAGTATGCTGCTATGAGTTTTCCTTCAATTCCTTTATCAACACATCAATACATTTATTTAAACTCTCCTCCATATCATCTATTTCAATGGTATCTCTCTATTTTGATTCACAATAATGAACTCCTCCTTTTGTGATGTCAATTTGCTGAACTTTTATTACGATCCGCTTTTCCTTATGATTGTCATTCATGACAATTTCTTTGTCTTTATTTTTCAGCAATTTATCCTGAGTATACATCCTCTAATTTTCCAACTCCCTTCTTTGAAATTTTAATTTTCCATATAACTCAATAATTTCAATTGGAGTAGAATTTAAAAATTTCACAAAATTTTCCATGCCTTCCTTTGTTATTAACAAATTATCAGATGTCCTTTTTCCCTTTTCTAAATCTTTTGCATAGTCTTTTTCTTTCTTCAATTATGTGATTGTCTTTTCTTTGTCTTGAGACAAATCTACCTCCCCTTCTTCTTCAATACGATTTGCCTTGCTGTCTCTCTGTAAACCTTTTTCAAGAGCTATCATTGTCCCATCATCTGCATTAATATTCTCTTGCATTTGTTCTTCAACAATAACATTAATCAAATTTATTAGATTACCTCTCTGAGGCAACATTCCTTTGTTCTTCATCAAAATAAGATCATGATCTTCCATCTCTATGACAACTTTAAATTTCTGTCTTCTCTCATTAAGTAACTCATCCATAGACTCTTTCTGTTGTAACTAGTCAAATTCTTCCTCTTTTGAGAAATTTTCTTTGTCACCTTTTACTTCAAGATCTTCATCCATCCTAAAGACATCTTCACAAAGTTTCTTTTCTCCTGCAATACCTGCAATCATACACAAATTATCAGTTTTAAAAACATAAGACCTTGTGGTCTCACTTGATGATTCAATTATCATATCTCCTTGCTATTCTGAATCCTCGTAGTAATTCATAAGATCTCCCACATATATCCAGCCTTCATCTTCACCCAGAATTTCACCCTGTTCTGCTTCACAAATGGAAACTTCCATTTCCAACTCAACTTCTATGAGTTTTTCCACCAACCACTTCACTTGCCTCTACTATAGCCTTCTCTGTAACTTAGACCACTTCACTGCCTTTTTCCTCAAGACCCAACTTTTTCTTTGGTTTTCCTCTAGTAGCATTGTTAATACATTGAGTTGTTCTTTTAACACTGCAATCTCTTTGTCACGCTCCTCTTGACTCATTCTCTTTCCAGTTGCCTTGGCATCTTCCTTCTTCATTTTTCTTCTGTTGTGGTCTTCCTTAGAACTTTTTTTATCTCTGTTATGACTATCATTAGTCATCTCTATCTTCATGAGTTCCTCACGCACTTACTATGAGCTATATTAAAGCCTCTGTAACAACAAGTCCTCCCTACTACCACTTACCTCACCAAGCTCTCCTATGTACTTGGTCTTTTGGCAAACACTTGGTTCTCTATTCTCTCGAACCTCTTTGAGCACTTCTCTTTGCTCCTTGTAGGCTTCAACTCATTTGCACCTTTTAGGAACACAACTGTCATCTTGTATTTCAATCACAATGAAATAATAGGTTATGGCCACACCTTCTTTAACTCAGAATTTCTTACCATCTTTCTTCATCCCTTAGCAATTCTACCCACATCCTTTGTGGAATTTCCTTTATGATCTTTCTGTGAGTTGCAACAAAACCTCTGCAGTAACAAGTTCCTTTTGTTATATGATACCTCACTAAGCATCTCTCCTCTGAGCTTAGTCTTTTGGCATCTCTATGGTTCTCTCTTCTGGAACCAATTGAGCACTCCTTGCTCTAGGTTGTTGCAATCTTCTCATTTGCTTATGCTGTTACCTTCAATACCTCTGCATGATCCTGTTCTACTATTCACTTGCACATTGAATGGATTGTTATTTGTTTCCTTTGCATCTGTAAATTTTGCTAAATTTTATTTCTGTGTGCCTACTGTTTTTCAAATTTAAAATCTGAGCTCCTCTTGCTTGCATACACACCTTCAATACATAACTCTATTCTAAGTTTTCTCAAAGAATTCTTACACATAGAATTTCCTTGTTCTATTCAGATACCAAATATGGTGCCAGCCTAAGCTGCATATACCCCAATGATGCAACCTAAGTTGCATATACCCACAAAATGCAAATAAAATTGCATGTCACGCTATGTGTCCCAGGAATTCCAAAATTCCATACTTATGAAGTCTTCCATAAACCAAGGTTTAACTCTCTTTAATTAAATGCTTAAGTCTTTTAATTGAATATCTAAGCAAAAGCTATCAATTCTTACCATAAAACATTAATCTCGCTTATTTCTATTATATTTCCTATATAATAAAAATATTTCATAACCTACACTTAAGCCTTACCTTTCCACCATTCTTCAAACCTTTGCACGTATATCAATGCTCTCCTTAGCGCATTAAATCTCTGTCATCGATCTCATTCCACAATTTTATTGTTATCACATCACTCGATTGCCAACTAGCTTGGCCGATATCCACCGTTGATCAATCCCATTCGATCCAATGGCTATTGTGTCACCCGCTCGCCTACTAGCTTGGCCGATCTCCACCGTTGATCAATCCCGCTCGATCCAACGACTATCGTGCAATCTCATGTAGATACTTGCACGACCAATATCAAGTTGAGAGCATGGGAGAAAAGTGGTTTTCCATTTCCATTGTGTGCTACGTGTCACCCACTTAGGCTAATCGCGTGAAATTATAGAATATTGTTTACTGCATTGGGGGTGCACAAGATACTGCATACTACATTCGAAGATCGTGCCAATATTCAGCTAACACATGGTTTTAATCTCTTCCATTCATCTTCTTGACTTTATTTTGAGCGACTTAATATTAGTTGTCTATTGCACACAATCTGGTATGTTCATCTGACTGATCCAATGGTTCCTATGCACTGTTACATTCTTTTTCTTCTTACTGTATAATAGCACATTCAACTTTCCGCCCATGTATTTGTTCTCACCTGATGGTCTTCACTTGTTCTGATCTCGATCTTCGCTCTGTTACCTGATTTCCTCGTGCCTTTACGCTTCCTTCATAAATCCTTAGGTTTTAGGAAACCTTACAATTATACCTTCATTGTAACATTGAATGTTTTCTCCAATGCTATCTATGTGTAAAATCGTAACACTCTTCTTTGCACCTCTTCTCTGATTCTGCACACCTGCAACCTATGTTAGGCAGAATTACTCTAATACACACACAACTTATAATTCAATTACGCCACACAAACTCAGAAATTGCACTTATGTATTAATAAACAAACATTTACAAAGGAATTCCTTTCTCGGCCTGATCTTCTATATTAGAGGCCTTTCCTTTCATGCCCGTAGGCTTAACTGACTAACTCACTGACTCACTAACTCACCAATGCCTCTATGCCTTTTATGCTTACATTTATACAAAAGGTTTTGTTAACCAATAGTGGTTCAGATCCTTAATCTGTTGAACTAAATCCTGAATATCCTCTAAGTCCACTTTTGACTCCAGTAATCCCTAAGAATCCTCTTTAATCCCCAAAATCATGAAACCAATTCCTAATCTAAGACTTATAATTGATTTTCAAATCTCTCAATCCCCACTAATCACTCATCATCATTCATCTTCTCCTACATTCAAGAGAATTTACAAATATCCTCACAATCTCTAATTAATTCCTTTTCCAATCACCCAAAACATTAATAATTACATACATAGGAATCTAACTTCCTTGAAAACACAAGACCCCCTAAGTTAACTAGAATGTAATGAAATTGTTGAGTTGGATGCTCGTGCGTCAGTTGAATTCCGAAATGTAGTACTTCTTCATTCTACCCAACTCTTTTCCCCATACCTGTTTACGAAACTTCTCCATAACAAAATGCTTTGGCTCTTTGCTATTTGTGGGACAATCATTGAGGTAGATATTCCATTTTTACATCCATATGTAATTTTGTTTCATCCATATTTTCTTTCTTTCACTCATGCCTTCATTGAAGATAACATTGGGCCATCGACCTACTCTTATTTGTTCAATTATTTTTAGATATCTTATGAGCTGCACCATTGGAATTGCTTTGATGGGAGTTGCTCCAGTTTCACTCAACATTATCTCATAAGATGCCAAATTTTTTATTTTGAAGTTTCATGATCAAGCATTTTTGGATTTTCCCAATTTGTTTCCATTTTGAGATGGGGGTGATGCTAGACCACAATTCACACCCATATAGCATCATTGGACAAACTACGAGTCCAAAAACCATTTTAGTCATTTTCCAATCCCATAACTCTCCCTTTCTACATCTATTTTGAAGAGCATATAATGCTTTCCACCCTCCCAAAATTCTCCTCTTTCTAGAGTCCACACAATTAAGTTTGTTGTTGAAATCAATCTCAAGGTACTTGTACTCATTTAATTCTTCAATAATGTTGCCTTCAAAGAAGAATGTATGTTGGCTCTGCTTCCTTTTATTAGAGAAAATAATTATTTTGGTCTTGCTAGTATTGACTTGCATCCCCACTTCTCTACAAAAATGATCAAGGGAATATAGGTGCATTTTCAATCCATGGGTCAATTTAGAAATCAATACAAGATCATCTACATATAAAAGAAGCTTTATCACAAACTCCCCCAACCAAACACCATCTCGACCTTGCAGATTTATCCACTCTTCCAGTTTATCAATATAGAAGCCAAAAATAGTAGGAGATAGAGGGAAATCATGCTTGACTCCAATGTGAATTCTAAAACCTTCTGAAATACCTTATAAGGTTCTAATTTTGACTTTCACTTCTTCATAAATTCTATGAACAACAACTCTATAATGCAAAGGAATTTCAAGTTCTTCCATTCTACGCCACAAGTTATCTCTGGGGACTGTTTCAAATTCCTTTTTGAAACAAAGCCACATAATGCTTCTTCTTTGTCCTTCCAAACCTTTTCAAAAATGTGTCTCAATGTGATACCATGCTGCCGAAAAGCTTTGCAAACAAAGGATTGATCATAATGGCTCTATAATTGGAAGGATTATTAATATCTCCACTTTTAAAAAGGGGTATTTCTAGGCTAGTTGTCCAGTCCCCTGGGAATCCTTGCTGAATGATGTTGTTAAATATTTCCATGATGTGCGGTGTAAGAGTTTTCATTCCCCATTTTAGATACTCTAATTGAACCTCAACCAAGTCTGTTACCTTTCCTATTTTTAGCTTCTTAATTCGTATCTCCACCTCATGTAACATGAAGAGCTTTGTAGTTGTGTTAATACTAGAGGGAGGCTCTGCCTCTGATTCTTTCTCATAGGGTTTCTTTGCATATTCAAACCATTGTTGGGGTGTAATATTATTTTCTATTTGCTACTTCCTTGGTTGAAGTTCCTACGAGAAAATCTTTGGGTTATTCATGCTTAGATATATTAACTCTTCTCACCTTATTTGCATGAAGTCATCTTTTTTCCTTTTTAGTATCTGCTTATATAACTTTACATTCATGTTCTTCTTGCATGCCTTTTCAAGGTTCTCCTTGCCATTTTTCATTCTTCATCAAACCAAGCATTTACAGGAAAACAATTTGATTCTGATTTCCTATTTTTTTCTCTTTTGCACTCCTCAAGTGCACTGTGGATTATATTTGTTAACTCATGACTGTTGAAACTTTTGAAACCAATTTTCTTCTTCTAAATTAATATCTCTAACATTGTCTTAAAAATAGTACAACTTTGTTCTCTTATAAGAATTTTGCCCCTTGATAGTGATTGTCGAGAGCATTGGGTTTTTCTCCCATTCTGTCTTTCTTCTAACCATGATAACTTTATATAAATTGGGTTATGGTATCATTTTAAGTCCCAAATATGTTCTCCAACATTAACTTCATTTATCTTTTCTATAAAGCCTTGTGAACACATCACATAGTCAACGACACTTACCCCATTGTATGTGTTGCAAGTGAAGTTGCCAGATCTTTTCCATCTATCTAGACCATTGAAAATAATTAAGTTGAAAGCCCCATACAGTGTAAGAAACTCCTCTCCAAAGCGATTGTGAACTTTCTCATCTTTTGAACACCTCACCCATTGGGGATTCTCCTCTCCAATGAGCCAAATAGGATTGTGATCCTCTTTACAACAAAGAATACTAGCTTGATTATTTTAAGTTCTATCATTGGAATCTCCCACTAAAATAAATTCTCCTTACTGAGAGTACATGGAAATATCTTCCTTTAAAGCCGCATATGGATCCTTGTTGTCTAGCCCCTTACGTTTGTAAGTTTTTGAGAGTCGAGGGGAAAAATAACATGCTGCAATTCTTATGTGATTCTCATTATCTAATATTTTGAACCATAAATATTGTTTATTTGCATCTTCTCTGATTAATTTAACACGACGAACTTCTTTTTATTTCACTAAAACTAGTATTCCCCTATACCATTTTCTATTTTCTGCTACCTTGTTCGAACTACTAACTTCAAATAATCGTCAGACACAGGAGTTTTGCAACCATCATGTTCATGAGTTCCCATGAGACAAATTATGTCTCTACCTTTCACAATAGGCCCTGACCCAGGTCCCCTCGTCCATGGTAACCTCGACAATTCCAACAAACTAAACTTACATAGACGTGGGTAGGATTTGAGTGCTACGTAGTTTGGCACTTAAGACTCAAATTTGAGTCTTCACCCATTTTCATCTATGTTGTTCTTGTTGTTTTCCTCCCTATTATTGAATTCTCTATTTTTTCTTTACTACCTGCTTGTTGCCCTGTTTTTCCCTGACGCCGAAACACTGCAATAAGTTCTTTACCATGGTACAACCATGCCCTTTTCCCTTCATTTTTTGTTGCTGTGATTTTCTCCACTTCTTCCCTTTTCTCCTCTTGTTGTTTTCTGGTTAAATATTCATCTAGGAAGAAATGTGAGTCTTTCAACAGTTTCTTTCTTCCCAAGAGTTAGTGCCTGTCATGCACGCTTGCCATGGTGACTTTTATGGGTCGATGTCTCTCTTCACATATATTCCCCACACTATTTGCTTGGAAAAATTTCCCTTTCCAATGTAGTTTCTCTTTCAGAAAGTCTCTTGTCAAATTGAGTGTACTTTCATTCTTCCCATAATCTCTTATTCCCCTAATAATAAAATTTGTTTCCCTTTCCTTTCTTTCTTTATGTTGTCTTTCTTGTGCTCTATGAGCAATTGCATATTCTTCTTCCTTTGTCCTTATGTAACCATTAATGTTTTCATCTCTAACTTTGATTTATGTTGCACCATCTTTCCTATTGTTCTTTTTTTCCCTCTCTTTTGGAAGATCTATTTGTTGAGATATTTGTGTATGTACTTGAGTTTCTTTAGCAATTATCACATTCATGTTTTCTACTATTGATTCTTTCATGGTTTGCAACTATGTCTTGATGATTTTCCATTCTTGTTTACCTGGCTCCAGAGCCTCTTGTAACATTGTTATTTGTTATTTTAAAATTCTGTTACCTTCCATTAAACACCGATTTGCAACTGTGATCTCTGAAATTTTGCAGTCCCTTTCATGTTCTTTGTCTTCCAAAATCTCCAGCCTTGTCTTGGCCTTCATCAATTCTTGGGCATAGAGATCCGATGACCAAGTAAGATGTGTAAATGTGGGACTGTAGATGGTTGATTCTTTTTTATTTTTGCTGCTCTTATTTATTTTCTTTCTCTTGAACAATTTTCTTCTTCTTTGTTCCCATTTAAGGTGACAAAGATTACGCCTTAAAATGCCCCAATATTACTTTTCATTTACCCAAATCTAGTTTCCTGTTTTCTGTGTTGAAGCAATTTTGACTTGTCCCAACTGATTTGTTTCCACAAAATAATCCTTCTCTCCATATTTTGTGTCATGGTCTACCATTTTATGCTTGAGAATCGCCTCTTTGTCGAGAACCTTCATAGCCACGCTCTCTCTAGTTTCCGTATTCTGAGCAAATTTAACCTTCCAAAGGTTCTTTCACCAATGGTTCTTGTGATCTCATATTTACCTACCTTGTTCATAACCATGTTTCTTGAAATAATCATACTTTCAATCAAGAAAAATCGAAGATGAACATAGTGAAACAGAGGTCTATTGTAGTTTCTTATTATTTTCCTCCACTGGTGTCAGGTGATTGACACAATGAAACATAACGATTTGGTGTATTTTCAATGTTTAAGCCTTGGAAAAGTTTTAGATCCCTGTATCTCATAGCTTCGAAGAAATACCTACATAGACTTTGTTCACATGTTTGGCTTTATCCACTCCTAATGGGTCCTCTGAGTTTTCCTTCCACTACCCTTTTGAAGTAAATTTTGGTGCAATATATTTCAAACATTTTACTGAATTTTTGTGTATATGAATAAAAATAGATACTCTTTTTGTGGGACACTTAATGCTCTTAGGGTTGGTGTGGAAGTTGAAGAGTCAAAGGGAGTCCATAAGACCACTTGGAATATGAAACCAAGGGTCACTAGGCTTGGATAAATATGTATCATTATGAATAACATATGCATAGAAGGTTAATCTTGCATATCTCCTATGTCCGTTGTTGTTGTGTTTAACATAGTATGAGAGCGAGCGAATTTTGGCCTTGCTCTAATTTTAGCCGCTTGTTTGGTGTACTCTCTAAAGGTCAGCCCTACCTTCCTTGTTTGTCAAGTTGAAGACCTGCACCAGACTGTTTCAGAATTTGTACGATTCTACACCTGCACCAGTATAAGGAATCGGTCAATTTTGCCTCTCTCAAATTTTTCACTTTGGTCCTGCATTCATTCAACAATTATTTCTTTGTCTTGCTGCTAGAGATTTTTGCTTATCACACTGTTTGTTGGTTTCCTTCCAGAAAAAGTTGTTTGTCTCTGCAACATACGATGGTTGTACAATGCATAAAAATTTCCCTCATATGAACTGTCATAGTGCGTTATTCTTTAATTATGACCATTTTCTTAATGCACTATCTCATATGTACCATTGCTCCACCGTAATGACTATGTTTATTCCCTAGCATGCCAAGGCTCACTGTGGTAACTCTACGCTCAAATTGTCAGTGTTTGTTCAATTGTCTCTGCAAAAACCACCATCTATTGACTCAAATTGTCAGCACCCCTCCTTTTGGTACAAAATTAAAATCCATTTTCAAAAATGAAAATAAAAAGAAGATCTCCACAAGGCTCAACATGTAGAGCAAGATTGAGACTTGAACCTTCTCCCTCAACTTCTGTATGAGAAAATATGATGTGAAGAAAAAACACCAATAATACCTTGTTCATGAAGACAACAGGAAGAGGTGGATCATCCTATGCCATTACATATGCCTTGGAATCCTTATTACACCATGTATGGCGCTCGAATTATTCTCGATTACCTCATCTATGAGAGCCACAATAGTGAATTTTGACAAGAGATCAAAACCTTAGATTCTAGTTGCACTCACAAGCAATGTTGTTGATGTAGAGTGCATAGAATGAATCATGAATGATAGCTACTACGAGCCATCAACAAAGGATTTTGTGTTGGTATTGGCATTAGGTCCTGACCTTACAATTCAATTTAATTAACATGAAGTTCTTGTGTAATGCCATGAAGCTTGAATCTGACAAACACTGAGGAATGTTCCCGAGGGCGACACATCTTCATTTGCTCTCCATCCCAACAAGCATTAAAGGTCATGCAACATTTTCTTTCAAGCTTGTTCCATTTATATATGTGATGAACCATTGATGAGAGGGACATTTCATAAAGAGCCAGTTGTTCTAGATGTCATGGTTCCACGTCAAAATGAAACCATGCAACTGCTCTAGAAATCGATTCACAAAATTTTGTTTCGACGACTTGGATGCATTTGACTATGTTCGATTGGAGGAAATCATTTGTAATAATAAATTTGAGAGTTATTCATTTTCTTGAGAGTTATTATTGAGAGTTATTCTTGCTACGTGTTTCTTTGAGCGTTCCAAAAAAATATTCATTGCACTCTTCTCCACAATATTTTTTCCAATGCAGGGCTTCCGTTTTTGTGAAAGACATCTCAGTCTTCCACATTGGGCTTAATGATCCATCTATTTGTCAGCTATGCCTTGTAGATTATCTCTTCCATCATGAATTAATGACACACAATCTGAGACATTGTATGCATGGAAGTAATGGGGTGTGGGGATTTATGATTTTGAAATATCAAGATATTGCCCATTAGTTTGATGCCTACTTTTATGTATAGTGATGTCCAGTTTTTCTGAGAATTGAGCATCTTCGTTTGAATTAGCAAGCCCCCAGGATCATTCATAAGCTTGATTTTGTAGAACAAAATACTCTGCTCTCCAAATTCAAGAGAAAATACTCGTATCGCTTTCATAGCCTCGTAGTTTGACACGAAATGGTATGTTTTGATTTAATGAGTAAACAAGACATAGTCTGAATGAATTCTTCAGGATGCTGGGATCTATTTAAAACAAAGACGATGCTCAATTTTTTTTTAAGAAATATTGCCATTGCGATTCGGCCATTGTATCTTTATTTGAGGATTTTATATTTCTGCGGCTTTTACCACATTGCTAAGAATCATCAATAGTGAAGCACTCAAGTTTTTGAATCTCATTTTTTTGTTCAATCTGAGTTATTGATAAAATGACTAAAATTGACAATTTATTAGAGTTATTCAGAACTCTAATGATGTCTATTGCTGAAAGAACACGTAAAATCATCAAGGACACTCTTTATGATATCGAAACATGACTGCAAAACGCACAAGAGAAGATAGAGTTTTTACAGCTTGAGTCATAAATATAACGAGAAGAATTACAATAGTGGAGTCATCATTCTAAACATCTTTTTGTTCAGAACATTGAGACAAACTCCCATCAACAACAAATCAATAATGTTGATCTAGTACCCAATGAAAGACAAAACTTGCAAAAAGATGCAGTAATTCAACATGCACTTCCCAAGCCCATCATCAGGTATTGGGAAGAGATTATAATAACGGAAGCATAACTGGTCCTGGATATGATAGGGATACGTCTTTTCATATTCTAGATTATTGAAAGCCCATCCAGTTTCAGAGTGTTGGATTTCTTCATGATAATTCTCCTTTAGATGTTCTAGATTCTTCTTCTTTTCCACAAAAGCAACATGAAGCGAACAAATTTCCTTCTAAATATTAATTACTCCAAAAGACTTGGAATATGAAAATATCCATTAAGGATATAAATAATATATTAAATATGTGAATAGTAAAAATGAGCATGATGTACAATGAGAACAAGCAGCGTGCTTATATATCACGCAAGTGTCTCTTCATGAAGACTCATGTCTTATTAGATATGCCTCTTCAACCTAATTATTAGCTTAACTTAACTATTATTTATGATTATTATCTTTTACATTATATTTATATTATTTATATATTTTATTCGTTACATTGCCTTCTTCCTCAAAAAGCTTTGTCCTCAAAGCTTGTCGATGAAAAAAAGCTTGATCTCTTTTTCGGCCTTGAAAGTCTTTCTTTCTTGGAATAGTCATCTTTGTCGATACAAGCTAATATGATCTTCTTAGTGACAAACAAAATTGTCGCACTGAGAAGGGATCAGACCATCCCAGATTAATTTTCTGTATGGTATTCTGATCACTGGAATTTTGTAACGACTTGTCAGCATGAGACTGGATGGATGTTACGTCATTATTGTCTGAAACATTAATTTGTTGTCTTTGGTTTGAATGGTCCTGATATGTAGCTTGGTTGATTTTTCTACTCTTGTGATTCGAATGCCGATATAAAGTTTTTAGATTTTCTTTTGGTGAAAATGTTGTTGAATTGGTTATGGAACATTCACTTGGGATGTCCATTGTCCGAACTGCAACATCTACATGTGTCATTTCTTCCACTGACTTGTCTTCTTGAATTGTCATATTCACTGGATCGGTATTCGTTCCCTTGTTTTCAACTTGAATTGTTGTGACTGCAGAGTTCAATACTTCTTCTTGAGTGACTTGTTCCAACTTATCTTTTAATGCTTTCTTATCCTTCTTAAGTTTCTTAATTTGATTGAGTAGACTTTGATTATGGTTTTTCAGACGTAAAATTTCTTCGGTTTTTGATTCATCAACCTTATTTTCAGTGTTTTGAATTTTAAGTTTTTCATCTTTTAGATGTTTGATTTGTTCTAATAAATTTTTATTAAGGTTCTTTAAACGCAAATTTTCCTCTTCTTGTTCTGATAAATGTTGCTTGAGTTCTTTCTTTGAGACTTTAGTCTTCTTTACTTGTGCTAGTAATTTTTCGACGTGGTCCTTGAGACGAGAAATTTCTTCGTCTTTTTCCATTATTTCTTTGTAATGCATATCCACAAGTCCAGCATATTGTTGCTTAAGTATTGTGATTTCTTGTTTCATATCTCTTTGGAATTGTTTTTGTTCATTTCTTAGAGATTCCATTTTTTTTCACTTCTTTTATCTTCCTTTTTTTTTCAACAATTTATTTATTTATTTATTTCTACTTTTTTTTTTATATGATATTCTCTTTCCTTTTTTTCTTTTTTACTCTCTTTTTATATAATTTCTCCTTTATTTTATATATAACACTTCTTTTCTTTTTCCTTGTTGTTCACTCTTTTTTAACAAAATTTTTTCATATATAATAATTTTTTTTAATATATATAATTAAAATTATATATATTATATAATTTTAATTTATATATATTATAAAATTATAATTATATAAATTTTTATATATACTTTTTTGAGACCCGCTTTTCCTTTTATATGTACTATATAAGGCTTATATAGTATCCTTTTTATAATCATAATAATATTTATTTATTTTCTCAGAAAATTTGGTTGGATGAGACGTGACTCTTGGTACGGTCAGACGTGACTCTTTTACTTTTTACTTTTAAAATACCATGGGCAATTACCATGGGTTGTTTTTAAAAGCTCGGTTAATGTTCTCCACGTAAAATGTAAAACTTACCACTAGTTTCTAAAACCACGGGCAATTACTAATGGTTTCTAAAATACCATGGGCAATTACCATGGGTTGTTTCTAAATCCTCAGTTAATGTTCTCCACATAAAAATGTAAACTTACCATTGGTTTCTAAAACCACGGGCAATTACCATTGGTTTCTAAAACCATGGGCTTTTCCACGTAAATTTTTTTAAATATACTTGGAAAGGTTCCCGCTTATCTTTATTATGCACTTTTATCAATAATGTAAAACCCTTATATATATATATATATATATATATATATATATATATATATATATATATATATATATTCACCTTTTTTGTTTGTTTGTTCACAATATTTTATTTCCTTTCCTCTTTTTTTTTATATACCCTTCTTCTTTATTCTTTATAATTTTTTTTTTAAATAATGGCTAAAGACCTAAAAAAAAATGGAGAATCTCCCAATATGTAGCGAAACGCTTGATGATAAGTTGATAGCCAAAGGCTTGGTGATCAGCCAAACGTGGCTCTGATACCAAATGAAGCGAACAAAGTTCCTTCTAAAGATTAATTACTCCAACATATTTGGAATATCAAATTATCCATTAAGGATATAAATATTATATTAAATATATGAATAAGAATGAGAATGATAATCTACAATGAGAACAAGTAGCTTGCTTATATATCACACAAGTGTCTCTTCATGAATAGTCATGTCCTATTAGACATGCCTCTTCAACCTAATTATTAGCTTAACTTAACTATTATTTATGATTATTATCTTTTACATTATATTTATATTATTTATATATTTTATTCGTTACACAACAACAGAGTGTTAAATTGCGACATTGTGACGTAGTTGGCCATATCAAATATCACTATTTTGATCTTCATCCATGTGAGCACTGTCATAAAACCCCTCATTCTTCAAACATATGCTTAAAAAAAGAGCCTCCTGCAAGAGCACAAATTCATCTTGTATTGATCGCTTCTTGGCAATGGGCTTCAACAACCAAGAAGATATTTTAGTGATATGTCAGAACTTGTTGTAGAGTATTGAACAATCTTGCAGTTGAGTTTTCTCCATCTTCTCACCTTGTATCTGATAGGGGGAAGTGATGGTGATATGCAAGCTTCAAATCCACATCAAGAGAGCCTGAGCCACAACCTGCCATATCAGATTCAAAGTTGTAGCTAGAGACAAAGATGTCCTTAAGCATGCCTTGGTTAGTGGTCAGTCTTAAACCATGTATGTGGAGTTGATACCTCCCTTTTCAGGTTGAGCTTCTCCCTCTTCAAAGCATTGGGGGCAATTCCTTTGGCATAAGACTTCAACTTATTTCTATTTTTGGAAGATTTCCAGGAATTTCATTAAGCATTCCAGAGTTGGTGTTCATCCTTAAACCATTGCAGGTTGTAGACCTCCATTTTCTAGGTTGAAGGTCTGCCTCTCCAAAGCATTGGGGACACTTCCTCTAGCAGAAGATTTCAGTTTCTTGTGAGATTTGGAAGCGTTTTGGGAACCATACTAATTGTTCTAATGTTGGAGGTCATCTTTCAACTACCCCCTTATACCAATATTTCAGAGAGCATATTCAACTTCGTGCTTCCATGCAATTTTTTGTACATTTTGTATTACAACTCTCTTATAGGACTCACACATACCCTCTCCGATTAAGGGGGGGAATGTTGGACACTTAATCCTCTAAGGATTGGTGTGGAAGTTGAAAACTCAAAGGGAGTCCAAGAGACCACTTGAAATATGAAACCAAGGAACCAAGGGTCACTAGACTTGTATAAATATGTATCATTGTGAATAATATATGCATTCAAGGTCGATCTTTCATATCTCCTGTCTTCACCATTGTTGTGTTTAATACCTTTTTATACTTGTCTCACCATAGATTATAGCATTGATGTGAATTGATCAACATTTTCCTCCAGTTTATTGGAATTTTAACCAAAGTTTTGAGAAATGCTTAATATTCCTACTTTCGAGTAAATTCAAAAGTATTTTTCTAATTTTCTGGTAATTTTATTTATAATTTTCCACTAGATCGATAAGCTCTAATGAAACATAATTCCCTTAAAAAAGAACCTTTTTTTTGGTATTTATCAATACCCTACTTTACCCTACTTTATTAAAAAAAACTATTTTCTAAGATCCCATTCCCTTGATGAGTATTCTTATCAATGACACTAACATGTACACGATTATGTTACTGCTCACTGCTCTATCCAATAATACCAAAGTTAACACAAATGTAAGAGCCAAAAACATATGGAAATATTAATAATTTAATTTGTCACATATTAGAACTCGAAGATCATAGTTGCATATGCCATAAACGCAAATGCGAAAGTTCATTTGCTCGTGGAATTTCATGGGCAATCTTCCATATGAAAGATCCTGCTTTGCATACATAAGTTGTTTGATTAGTTGTTCATTGATATAGCTATGCAAGGGGTGGAGGAAGAAAGCTCATCTCTCCACACTCCGTACAATGTGGTCGTGCTTCCGTTAGTGGAGCCATAGTTTGAGATGGGAGCAACAGTTCCACCACGCACGAACCATCACTGGTACAGTTGTTTACTACAATTATATTATTCCATGAATTTAGGTTGGTTGAGTCATGGCCCCTACAAGGGACTATAGTTGACATGTCTCAGAGCTCAGAGCTACTAATTATGTTAAAAAAAATTAATGTGTTGTGAAATGTTTTTAGTGTTGTTTTTTCATATAGAGGCATGTATAATAGGGACTATAGTTGACCTGTCTCAGAGCTCAGAGCTACTAATTATGTTAAAAAAAATTAATGTGTTGTGAAATGTTTTTAGTGTTGTTTTTTCATATAGAGGCATTTATAAAAAAATAGTTTTACAAAACATAGATTTTACAGCATTGTGATATATCTAAAATCTTTCGTCAAAGAATCTTTCCACGAGTAAACATAGAAACATCCGTAAAACAACGCAGGTATTTCGTTATGTAGGTGCCTCCTTTGAAGCATTCAAATTTCAATTCAATGAAGAAGCCTAGAAAGTGATATTGAAGACATTTCAATACCCACACATGCTCATTTAGCAGAATCACAATGAATCTGTGTGAAAATTTCAATGGAATACGTAAACACAAAAACATCAGTAAAAACTGTGCATGCGTTTCACTATGTAGGTCACCCTTTTAAAACATTCAAACTTTTCATACAATGCATCTACATGAAAAGCGATATTGAAATAGAAATCAATACTAAATATGTTTCAGTATTCATGCCAGAATGACTTAATACAAGGAAATATCTAGGCCTTCTTGAAAAATTAGTTCATTGCACCATTTTAGTATCATGTAAGCTTTCATCATTATTTTTAAAATTAATACAATTTTTTTTCGCTAACTAGGTTAAATTCAAGTTTGGGATGGAATTATGCTAAGTGCTAATTTAATTATCTAAAAATAACTTCTATGATTAATTTACCTCAATAGATTTAAACATAAAACCATGTAGAAAGTAAACAAGCTTATTTACACCTCAAGGCTAATAAGCATATTCTTTTTGAACAAAAATATAGTCTCTTCACACTCAATTTTAATTTTTAAATAATAAAACTGTTGCCATACATAGTGGATTTGTAGACTAAAAATTTGTATTGCCATGGTACTACATTGTGATAAGACAAGAATGAAGTCGGATTGTTTCTTGTGAACTATCTAATCTGTTGCAACAAAACCTTAGCTTCTTATGACTTTTCTTCTATATTATTTTGACTAGATTTATCGTCAATACAAACGAGGAAAATAAAACACAATACAAACGAGGAAAATAAAACATGCACAATAGTACCAACACGCACAATCGATACTATGTAATGGAAAACTATTGGAATCAGTTTTCTGCACAGCGATATAGACGAATCATTGACTTATCGAAATTTTAGAAAGCAATTTCCAACATTTCTATATACCAATTATTTTATATTCCCAAAATTCTCTATAGATGATTTCTATATTTAATTGTACATTAGTATTGTGCAGAAGTTTGTTGTGTGGAGCAAAAGTTTGGTGGTGGTTTGTACAAAAAAATCCATTGGAGGAAGTCCTCGCCACAACCAATTCCCGCACAAAAACCTCCACACAATAAACTTTTCCCCAACATTAATCTAAAATTAAATTATGAAAACACAAACATCCGAAGTGACCTGTGATGGTGGCAGAAGTAAATATATATGCGCGCGCATGTCTATTCCTATTATTCTGAATCGACATGGTTTTATGTATTAAATCAAATTTCAAAAATTCGGGTGTTCGAAACATTAATTTCAAATACATATTCTGGTTTATTTTTTTGTGGATAACAAAAAAATCAATTCATTATTTATCGACATGTGTTTGCTAAACACAGCGTCCTTAAGCACGCCAATCGAGGGGATCAAATCCTGTGAATAAATGGTAACTAATGGTTAATAAGGTAAATTTTCTATTTTTCAATTTGGGTATTTCCATACAGCATTGTGTACGAACGGTAACTAATTGTTAATGGGTAAATTTTCTATTTTTCAATTTGGGTATTTCTGGACAGGATTTTGAACAGGAATTAGAAAGCCTAGAAAATTCTTAAAGCAAGAATTTTAGGTTGAACCATAAATTTCTAAAATATTTGAGCCTAGACTGTAAAGGTGAGAGCCGATTCTATACAAAATGAATGATTTTTTAAAATATATTTTATAAAGAATCCAAATAAATATGTTTAGAATATTTAATTTGTTAGCATGTATTTTTACTAAGCGATTTTAAATAAAACGAAGAGAGATATTAAAGGAAAAAAGATAAATATGATTTTTTTAATGATTTATAGTTTTCAAATATTTAAATTTCAAAATGAATATAGGAAAAATACCAAAAAATGAAGAAACATATATTTTTAATGTTTAATATACATATAATATATTCTAATTTTTTCCTCATTGAAAATTTTCTATTCAGAATTTTATTCGAATTCGAATTTGATAACCATGCTTTAAAGTTCATCAAAAAATGATCAAAATTCCTTTAAGGCCACTGAGAAGGCTCGCAGCACAATCCAACATATGATAATAAGGTAGATAGTAAATATAAAAGGTTGATAGAATGTGCGTAGCCAATGGCTTGAAAATTCAAGTCAGATGGACGAGATGGAGAGACGTTGAAAATTCAAGCGGGGTGGACGAGGTGTACGAGATAATAGTTAAAATTGGTTCCTTTGGCTTAATTTGTTTTTTCTAATTTAAGTTTTTGGAAAAAAAAATATAAAAAGATTTTTTGTTTTATGTAAAAATTTTCTTATGTAACTTCTTTAAAAATTTTGGATGGATTTAGAAAAAATATGTCACGTTTCTATTTATCCACGTAATCCTATAGAAGCAATATGAAAAACATAAAACAAATGGAGAGTGGGTTGAATGGTGGGATAATGTATGCTTGTGATTTTGCTGTTGTAAATCTCCTTTGAATAATAAGAATATCGATTATCATTGCCACGTGGATGTTTTCCTCACAAGGAGTGTTTTACCACATAAAACAATGTGTCAATCTTTTTGTTTTATTATGCTATTATCTTGTTTATTTCCATTATTTTCTGCAATTTCAATTTATTTGCAGGTTATGCTTTCGCTACTCAACCCAAAAAGTGGTATCAAATATTTCAAGAAAAGTTTTTGTTAATGGAGAATATGCAAAGTGCGAAGTTTGAAATTGAAAAGTTTAATGACAGTATTAACTTTAAGCTATGGAAGATTAATATGCACGATATGCTCGTACAAGAAGGAGTGGCAAAGGCATTGCTGTGCATGACAAATAAACCAATCAATATGGATAATGACGAATCAGAGGACATGGATGCAAGATCCCTCAGTGATTTCTTCTGTGCTTGGCAGATGATGTGTTGTTTAACATCGCTGTAGAAGAGACAACTACGAGCTTGTGGACCAAGTTAGAAATCTTTTATATAATGAAGTCCTTACAAACAAAATCTACTTGAAGCTATAGTTATACATTTTGTAGATGAAGGAACAGACGAAGACATTTGATCATTTCAATTCTTTCAATACTCTTTTATGTCAGTTGTCTAGTATAGATGTAAATATCAACGAGGAATACAAAGACATCACACTATTGTATTCTCTGCCTGAGTCTTGGGATCGTTTGTAACCTCTATCAATTTTAGTTCTACTGATACCATTGATTTTAATGTTGTTGTGGGATCTTTGTTTTCTGAGGAAACTCAATAAAAATCTAGCCTTGAAACCTCAACATCAGAAGCAATTGTGGCAAGAGGTCAATCAAAAGAAAAATATTAGAATTTGAGAGACACATCAAGATCAAAGTTAAGAGGCAAGAAGAGAGTCATGGTACTGTAACAAATCAGAGCATCTTAAGAAGGATTGTTGGAAAGGAAAGGAACAAGCTACTAAAAAGGACTCTACAGAGGAAGTTAATTCAATTGAAACAAGTGCAGGTATTATTGATGAGTTATTGTCAACTTTTATTGTTTCTTAACATCATCATGATTGTTTCAAGATTTTAGTGCTTCCCATCATTTGTCTTCACAGGAATTTGTTTTCCTCATACCAATCTATTGATGACAGTGTGGTTTTCATGGGTAATGATGTTACATAGCAAATTGTTGCGATTAGTGGTATCAACATTAAAATGTATGATGGTATTGCTAGAACGCTGACAGAGGTGAGGCATGTGCTTGAGCTTAGAAAGAACTTAATATATTTGGGAGTGTTAGATCCTACTGGTTATAAATGTACAATTCAAGGTGGAGTTATGAAGGTGAAGAAAGGCATCTTAGTAGTCATGAATGCTTAAAGGTTTGGGAACCTTTATAAGATTGAAGGAAGGACAAAAATAGATCATGCAACAGTAGCATCTGAAGTTTAAATTGACTTTACTCTTTTATGGCATCAACGCTTGGTTCATATGAGCGAGAAAGGGCTGAAGGTATTGGTTGATCGTAAGTTACTTCCAATCTTGAAATCTTCGAATTTCAATTTATGTGAGCATTGAATTTATGGAAAACAATCTAGACAACAATTTAAAATAGGAAAACATGTTAGTAAAGGTATCCTTGATTACATCCATTCAGATCTTTGGGGACCATTTCCTAAGGTCTCTTTTGGAGGATCTTCATATTTTGTAACATTTATAAATGATTACTCTAGAAAGGTGTGGATATGTTTATTGGAAATAAAATTTGATGTATTTGATGCTTTTAAGCAATATAGGGATTTGGTTAAAAAGAGCATTGGGAGGTCAATTAAATTTTCGATAACGGACAATGGCACTAAGTTTACTTCGAAGGTATTTGAAAATTATTGCAAGGAAGTTGGGATAGAAGTATAAAAAACCATGGTTTATACTCAGAAAAATGGTGTTGTTGAACACTTGAATATGACTCTTCTAGAGAGAGAAAGGAGTATGCTTACTAATGCCACATTGCAATAGGAATTGTGGGCAGAGGAAGTTCTTACAACATGTTATCTGGTAAATTAGTCACCATCAACTGTAATTAACTATAAGATTTTGAAAGAGGTATGGACACATCAACCTTATGATAACTCAAATCTTAAAGTATTTGGTTGTGATGCCTATGCTCTTATTCCAAAGAATCAATGTTTAAAGTTAGATCCAAAATAAAAAAAGACTGATCTTTGTTGGATATGGTAATAGATTTAAGGGATATAGATTATGGGATCCTACTACCCACAAAATCATCATTAACAGAGATGTCATATTTGATGAATCGTCACTCACGAAATCATATCTAAATGCTGAAATGAAATAGGAAAAAGTACCATAGATTCAACAAGTTCAATTGGAAACTCAATCACCTTCAAGCGAGGAGGATAATGAAGAAAATCCTATAGAAGCATATGAGGATACATAAATTTATTGGGAAACTGAGGAAATACCACAAAACATACTATGAAGGTATACACAAATTAGATATTTTTCTAAAATGTATGATTATTTTACTACATCCGTTGCTTTAATTATTAATGATGAACCTAGTTGTTATCAGGAAGTAATAGAAATACCTAATAGTGATAAATAGAAAGTAGAAATGAAAGAGGAAATGGATTTCTTACAAATAAATAAAACAGGGGATCTGGTGGAACTTCCTAACGACAAGAAAGTTGTTGGTTGCAAGTGGGCTTACAAATTGAAGAAAGGAATTGATGATATTTCTCAGAAGTACAAACCAAGATTGGTTGGAAAAGGAAGGTATTGATTTCCATGAGACTTTTTTACCAGTTGTTAACCTTGTTTCAATTGGAATTTTGTTGGCATTAGTTCCGTTACTTGATCTAGAGTTAGAGAAACCCGATGTTAAAAAAACATTCTAACATGTAGATTTGCATGAGGATATATATATGGAAAAAATTGAAGGGTTTGTTCAAAATGACAACAAGATGTTTGTTGCAAACTAAAGAAGTCATTGTGTGGGTTGAAGCAGTCAATGAGGCAATGGTACAAGAAGTTTGATTCCTTAATGATGAGTTACAATTTTACCAGAAGTAAGTATGATCATTGTGTTTATTTTCAAAAGTTGTAAAATGGCATATTCATTATTTTGGTGTTATATGTTGATGATATGCTTGTAGCAAGCAAAATAATGGTTGTGATCAACAGGTTAAAGGCTTAGTTGGCTAGGACTTTCAAAATGAAGGATCTTGGAGTAGCAAAACAAATCTTGGACATGGAGATATACATAGACAGGAAAAATGGTAAGTTGTGCTTATCAAAACAGAAGTATGTGGAGAAAATACTTCTGAGATTTGGTATGAATAATGTGAAACCTGTTCAAATCCCTTTAGCTTCCCATTTCAATATTTAATCAGGTTTGTGTGCTAGTAATGATGAAGAAAAGGAGTATCTAAAAAGCCAATATCTTAAAGAAATCTGTCCATTTTGGCATACGAAGCTCGCGGGGCTTGCTTGAGACCATAAAGGGATTTCTTAAGCCGACATACAAAGCTAGAGTTTGTTTGTATAAATCCAGGAGATTGGTCCATATAGATTTCTTCATGCAATTCCCCATGCAAGAAGGCAGATTTAACATCCATTTGATGGACTTCCCATTTGAAATAGGCAGCAAGGGAAAGAACAAGGTGGATAGAGTTCATTTTGGCAACAAGAGAGAAGGTTTCAGTGTAGTCAATGCCTTCAACTTGTGGAAAACCCTTAGCAAAAATATGAGCTTTATGTTTGTCAACTTTTCCATCTTGTCCAAACTTGGTTTTGTAAACCCAATTGCATCTAATAAGTTTTCATCCCTTTGGAAGAGGAACAAGGTCCCATGTATCATTTGCTAATAATGAACGATATTCGTCAATCATAGATGCGTCCCAATATGGATGGCCTAAAGATTTTGCAAAGGTGTCAGGATCATAATTCATTGAAGCTTGAACCAGTAAAGAAGAGGCTCTATCTAACTGAGAATGTGTACAACACTGATATGTAGGATCACTGACAAGAGCACCTACTACATCCTGAGTAGCACAAACCCATTTTGGAACCTAAGGAGCTGAAGCAGGATCCTAAGAAGGTGGGGGAGGATGGTCATGCTCGCTGTCATCATTTGAAGAAGGAATATTTTAAGAAGTAGAAGGGATATAGAGAGGTGGCACATCCATCGAACTAGGCTCATAGGCCAATATATTTTCAACAAACTTTACATCTCTTTTAATGATAAAATTTTTGGATTTAGGTTGAAGAAGTCTATATCCTTTGCCATCTTCAAAATATCAAACAAAATACATTTTTCACTCTTAGGTTCTAAGGCTCTATGTTTCTCATCTGGAATATGGGCCGATGCTTCACTGCCAAAAACACGAAAGTGACTTACAAATGGTTTAATTGAGCTTCATGCTTATTCTGGAGTGATATTCTTTAAAACCTTAGTAGGAGTGTGATTTACTATGTAATTTTCACACTTAACTTTCTGTCCAAAAATAAAGACTAAGTCCTTTAGATTGAAGCATACAATTAGCAATTTCCTTTAAGGTGTGATTCTTCCTTTCAGCTACACCATTTTGTTGTGGAGTATATGGAACAATATATTGCAATTGAATTCCATTCTCAACGTAGAATTTGATAAATTTGTTGTTAAGATATTCTTTGCCATTATCAGATCTTAGCTTAAGAATTTGATGTCTAGATTGTTTCTCAACAAAGGTCTTATAGGCCAAGAACATGTTAAAGACTTCGCTCTTGAGTTTTGAGAAGTATACCCAAGTGCGACTGGGGAAATCATCAACGAAAGTTAACAAATACTTGTAGCCAGAGAATGAAACAACTGGAAGTAGACCACATAAATCACTATGCATAAGCTGTAAAGGGGCTGAGGCATGCCAAGAGGCACATTTTTCAAAACTATCCCAACGATTTTTTCCGAGTACACATCCAAAATAAATAGATATGATAGGAAGACTTGTCACCATATTTTCTTTACCTATACTTCGAAGGGAGCGATAGTTTAAGTGACCAAATCGCTCATGCCAAAGTTTTCTCACTTCATCATTATGAGAAACAAATATAGAGGGAAGAGTTCATGACCTAAAGTTGTTAAAATTATAAAACATTGTAGAATCATCAACAATGCCAGTAGCTAAAATATGTCTAGGAACTCTTTGGTCCTTAATTACAACATCATGAGGTAAAAATTCAATGGTGTTACTTTCACCTGAATGAGTTATCTGATATACATATAGAAGGTTGCAGGGTAAGGTAGGAACACATAATACAACATTAAATTGATCATTGTTTAGATTAATAGTTCAAGTCCCTACAACACTAAGAGATCTATCATCACCAACATAGATATTTTTTGTTGTTACAATCATTTAAATAAGAAATCAAGGATTTCCTTTTGGCCATGTGATAAGAATCTCCAGAATCAATGAGCCACTCATGAGAATGAGAAGAATAAGATACATTTAGCACATAACCAGATCGAGAAGCTTGACAACTACATGTAGAAAATGTTATTACTGAGATGAAGTTGAAGTTAAAGAGTGCTCCAAACGGATGTTTTGTTTCTTCATGGCTAATTCCAAGGCTTCCATCTTCTTAAAGCATTTGGATTCTGAGTGGTCATCACGATTACAAAAGTTGCAATGTCTATCAGTGTTCTTTCCTTTGTTTTTATTTTCCTTATCATTTTGTTGAGTTTATTTTTCATTTTGAGACTAAAATTACATAGGACCCTTGTTTGGTTTAGGACCATTCTTTTTAGGATGCTTCTTCTTAGGATTATTTGAATTTGGTCATTCCTGGGCTGCTAAGGATTTTTTAGAAGAGATTCTAGTATTAAGAAGACCAAGATGCAAGAGTTTTTCTTGTTCTCTTATTAAAGAATCACAAAATGCATCAAAAGAGGGGGACGTGTAGGTTTGTCCTTGATAAATAAATGCTTCTCTAGTAGAATGAAAGGTGGAAACAAATATAGAGTGAGTTGATCCTAACTTGGTAGGAATGGAATAGATAAGGCTACCATCTTCTTTCTTAACCTTAACACATTCCAAGAGAAGTCTAAGGGTCTTGAACTTGCACAAAAAATCTTCACTGGAAGAAAAATTATTGGGGTACAACGTAAACAACTCATTTTCGAGTTGTTGGGCTCTAATTTCATATTTAATTCCAAAAACATTACCGGGCTTCTTCATTGCTTCATCGAGGGTATCAATATTTGCAATATGGAATCTAAGGTCTGCAGAAATAGACATCCCTATTAACCCATGTTCTTAATCTTTCTTGTTTTCCCATTTGGATTGCTTATATTCATCTTTAGGTTTGGACTCTTGGCATGAGGCTATTCTATAAATACCTTTACTTCTAAGCAAATCCAATATGTAGGATAGTCATTGGAAGTAGTTGGTGTTGTCACAAATAACTAGGCATGAAATTTCCATTTTAAAATAAACTGAAGCTTTATATATTGAAACTAAGTGTTAAAATAGAAATATCTCAAAAATTAGGCTGATTCAGAAAAAATGACTGTGAAAACAGCTTTTGGATGAAGATGTTATGGCTTTTTGAAGAAAAGTTATCGAAGTTACCAACGAACCACGTAAATGTTTGGAATTGGATGATAATGTTATATTTAAAAAAAATTACCGACCTTTTCCAAACTTAATATAATTAGCTCACTTAAAAAAAAAAATTGCTTTATGTGACACACTTTTATAAATAAGTGAAAGTCACTTTTACAATGGCACTATATGAACTATCCACTAAATTGTAACTTAAATAAAAGATAAAGTGACTTTAGAATTATAAGTGACTCACTTTTTTAAAAAATGGGTGAAAAAGCTTTTACATAAAGTAACTTTAAAACATAAGTTACATGTGCTTTTTGAAAAGGTAACTCAACAAAAAGAAAGACATGAACCCAAGACCTCTATTCCCATAAAGTAACTTTATACTAGGTGAGCTAGTTTAAAAGGTTAGTAATTGTTGCAAAGGAGGAAGGTTCTTTTTTTTTATTCATTGAAGTTTTGGGCTACGTGCTTACTTGGGAAAACCTTTTTTTGCCTACGAAACAAAAACAACTACACAAACCAAACGAATAAGAAGAAGTGTCTAAGCCTTATGACTTAAAGTTATAATTAACTGGAAACTAGATATTTTCCTCAATGTTTCTGATTTTCCAAAGATCACACTAAGGCATGGTGGAAAAGAGCATACACATGAGAAAAATCCTTTCTTTCTATTTATGGTTTGCCCTGATCACTCAAAGTCGCGGGGAAAAGAGCATATGCAGAAATCAAAGGTATAGATATGGTAATAATTTTTTTATATATAAAGTACTATAAACTTAAATAAATAGAGAGATAAATAACTATAACTACAAATAAAGACTATATACCTTCAGATCTTAAAAACGACATAGCTAAGGCTACCATAAACCTTTTCATGTGAAACAAAAGGGGTTTCTCACTGGAACAGATGCTCCTAACACAACAGAGTAGTCCTCTTCGCCCTAAAGTGGCTAGAAATAATAGATCCAGGAAACGACAGTCAGATGTAGTTGTACTGGCTTCAGATTTGGATCACCAATGGATGCTACCCTTGAATGGCTCTGATACGATGTAGGAATTTACAGGGAAGTTCTTTGGATAGAACATCGAAGGACATCCCTCACAAATAGATCACAGATCAGTACACTAGTATCCTTGACATGGTTAAAACCAACAAAAAGGAAAATAGTTCACGACTTGAGCCAACATGGCCACTTCAGACAATTATTTAATGTAAAAGAAATAAAATTTACATAAGATTCTTTCATGAATGGTCACCTAAAAAATGAATATACATTCTTTACAGATAGAGATAATGCACCAATCAGGTGTTAAGCCACGGATCAAGCATCGGTAATACCGAGGAGAGAATGAACTGTCAGATCACTTCATGTCTAAAACATATTGTGACCATCAGATTGTAAGTTGCAAAAAGTACATAATAAAGAAACACACTTTACCAAGCTATACACTAGACCAAGTTATAGTTAATTATTTCCTATGTGTTGGAATATCTTAACACATCCTCAACCTTTTTTCTTTACAACTTTGTTGACAAGGTTATGGGTGATTGCCAGAAAGACAGATCCTAAGACTAAAGAATGAGGATCAAGGATGGCATACAAGGTGGTAGCCCCATCCATTGTCGACCTTTATTTTTTTAAAATTAGTCTTTTTGTTTGCCCAATAGTTGCATGAATTGAGACATTTTTTTAATATTCTTTTTAAGTCAAATAAATCTGTGAAGAATGAGATTTCATCTAAAATTACTTATAATCGAGGACACTCATTGAACATTGTCAAGATAATAATTCTAAGGTTCCCATAGCTTGTGAAAATTGATGGGATTTATGGAATAGGAATAAAATTTTCTTTGACGGAGACAATTGCAAGGTGATAATAGACACATGTTCACATTTAAGCCAATGATAAGAACAAACTAAGGCAAATAGAATTTATATCCATTAATTTGACAATTTATTGGTTTCCCTTTTAATGTTATGGACCACTAATTATTTTTTGGTAAAAAAATTGTTCAATAAATGTGAAGCCCACAACCTTATTTTCATGATCTCGACAAAAGAGATACAAGGTGAGTGCAAGATTTTTTTTAATCAAAAATAAAGAATCTTTGTTATCCTTTCACGGAAATATATATTCCGAGTGGACATTCCATTTCACTAAAGGCAACCTGAATATGTCATGTATTCTAGTTCTCTACACCATCCTTGACATTGGCATCAAATCTAGCACAAGAAATGGCTTTCAACACCATACCTTCAATTTTTGTTATAATAATTTGCATTTGTCATGCAGATAACCAACTATTGATGCCATAACCTATTTCCATTTGTGTGTTGTTCCTTGACAGATTAATCTATCTTATAACAAAAAAAAAATTGAAAATCCCTCATCGATGAGAGTGTTGAATAGATTTTGGCAACAACCATTAAATGTTATACCTTTTATCATAAATAATTTCATGCTTATGTGCATTTTTTAAATGATTCTACAAATACATTTGCACAATGAATTTCCCTACAATGAAAACACAAATATTATTATTGAATAAGAATGTTAATAATTCTAGACAGGGAAAACACAAATATGATTATTAAAAAAAATGTTCAAACTTCTGCACAACGAAAACACAAATATTTAATTTAAATCGGTTGGAGGGTAGAATGAAGAATGGATCAAGCATAAACATAACGGAATGAGTGCGAGTGAAATATGAGTTGTGAAGCAAGGTGTGGATGAAGCAAAAGATGGTTTTGTAGAGGAAATGTGTTAGGAGAAAGCATGTGAGGAGATGGAAATACAAGTGCTTAATCAATGAATTAATGATAGTGGCAAAGGAGGGGTCTATAATGCATTGTAGTTATTAATCTTATATTAGTGTTATAATAATAAGTTTTTTTATTTTAATAAAAAAAATTATATTTGTAGAATGCATTTATGAAAAGAAAATTATATATTACAAAATATATATTTTAACATTGGATTAGGATTTTTTTTATAAAAGGCAAGAAATCATAAAATTTGAAATTTTGATCAATATTAGTATTATTATCTGGAAACTTCCAACTACTTTATTTTTATTTAATTTTTAAAATGAAATCTATCATCGATGTAGCCCTACTGATATTTAAAAATCACAAATTTTTTTTATCATTGACCTTGCATTATAAAAACACTATTTTTAAAAGAACAAAAATATTTTAAACTTCTTGGATGATGAAAATTTTAAGGTAGTTCTTCTCATGGTCTACCATTAAAATTTAGATAGGTCAATTATAATGGGTGAGAGTGAGGCATTATTATAGCTAATTAACTATTAAAAAAGGTTATTGACGAGTTTAGGCCATTATAGATAAGCATATGGCTCTCCATGTTATAACCAATTAATACTTGTAAAATGATTTTAGTGTGTTCACATTATTGCAAATAAGCTTATGTTAATAAGTGCTAGATACAACACATCTATCTACAATAAGGGATTATCCTCATTACTGTCATTTTTGTTTATATATATATCTATATATCTATATATATATATATATATATATATATATATATATATATATATATATATATCAATATATTATATATATATATATATATATATATATTATATATATAATATATATATATATGACTTGGATTATAAGGATATTATTTATTAATTTAAAATAATTTGTATTAAATAGTAAGTGTGTTATAAACTCGTTATCTAACTATGTTGTTATTAGAGAAATAAATATTATTTCAGTTAACGACTTTGACTACACAAAAAATAATAAATTGTGTCTAGACTTAGAAATACTTATAAAACTATAATTGTTGGTATCTTAATGATATGAAATAGATTAAAATATAAAGATGAATAACATATATTTTTTCAATACAATAATAGTGTAACATCTATTGGAAGCAATGCTTCCATGTGTTGTCATGAGTTGTCATTAAGAGTTCCCAAGAGTTAATCTAGAAGTTGTTCTTTCCTATGTATGAGTTTTAGTAATAATCTAGATGTGTGGAAGTCAAAGATCTATGTCCTATATATTTTTAACTATTGTGATGAATAAATATATAAACTATGATTTAGTGTTTTGTGCATAATCTATCTGATATCTCTCTATTTTCTAACATGGTATTAGAACCATAAGGTTGAATTACTAAAGCTCATTGTGTAAAGTTGTTTTCCAATTCATGTCTCATTTTTCATCATTTATTGATAGACCATTTTCTTTCGCATGAATTTCTTGCTGTTGAATCTTGAATGAATGCCAATCACTTATGAAATATGGTTGATCTATGTCTTGAAAGAGTTCGGATCTGTGACTTTAGTAGCAGGAGGAAATAAAGATGTGGCATTCTTGATTTTTATTATCTATGGATTTTCCCTATCTCTTCTGCTAAGTGGAGGGTGGATGCCATATTTCTTACAACATATTGAGTGGAAGTATGTTATAGTTTCTTATGATTTTCTGCAGGTGTCTAGTGACTTAGGTAACCATCGACACATCATACCATTGATGTAACTTGTTGTTTTGTTTGTTCACATTTTCAATAAGTGACGCATTCCCATGAGTCATTATGGCTGAATCTGTTGTATTGCATGCGACAGATAAAAAAGGTGGGGTCCTCACATTAACAACAAGATTGAATTACCTGTTGTATTCAAGGTCTGAAGATTTTACAGTCATCAAAGTCACAGAACAAACTTGATTTTTAGTTTTACCTCCTTATATGCGGTCCACAGTGCATAAGAATCGAGTTGATGCATAGGACATTCAACAACCATCGCTGCGGAAGGATGACTACTATTTGATTTGACCTCTTCATAGTGTTATGTGCCCATGCAGAATGGCATCAAGATCTACAACATAAGAGTTCAGTGACTGGTGGAAATTGAAATTCTTTTCTATTTACACTCACTAATTCCTCCAGAAGGATCCAACGATGTAGTCTGCAACATAATGGGCATGGTCATTGAGTATGAGACCATTGACTTGGATATAAGATCTGATTTTTGGATCTAATACCCAGATAGGAAAGGAACATTCGAAGTATTTCTATTTCTAGAGGTGGTCAACAACAACATTTGGAACTGCAAGAGATGTGATTGGGTTGACTACCCCTAGATCCACACATGAGATCTAATAAGGATTCATCTAGAGTAAAAATTAAAAATTCAACGCATATCCAATCCAAGATAATATTTTTAAAATTCATATTCATGTGAAAGATGGAATATTTTCCATTGGAAAATTTTAATGGGCATAACTTCCATATGTCGAAGGTTAAAATTAAGCTACAAATGATGAATAGAAACTTATGGGGGCTTGTTAATGCAACTGAAAAAGCACCTATCAATCCTACCCAATTAATCCTTTGGAAGAAAACGGAAGAAAGAGAAAAATCTGTTGTTGGTCTCTCTCTCTCTCATATTCTCAACTTCACTTAATAGATTTCGAGAAATATTCTACAGAAATATGCAAATAATTAAGTTGAATATTTGGAGAGAAAGATGTGAACGCAAATCTCACCGTAAAATTACAACTATTCAAATTGAAAATGCATGATGACACATCTTTGGATACACATATAAGTGAGCTAAAATCTCTCATAAGGAAGTTGGCGAAAATTGGCTCTAAAGTATAAGATGAAGATGCAAAGGGATATATTTTTGAATAGCTTATCTTCAAACTATGACATTATTATTTTTACTTTAAGCCAATTATCTTTTAAATCTCTGGATGAGATGATATTAGCACTCCTAGTGGAAGAAAATAGAATGAAAGCGGGAGACATTAAAGGTAATTTACATACTGAAATTACACTTTATTCAAAAGGGAATAAGAAAAAAAGGAGCTTAGTTGAATGTTTCTACCATTGGAGACAATGACATACAACACCAATTTGCACGTGCTAAAGATATGCTGAAAGGAAAATTGAAAGAGTCAACAAATTTAGCTAACAAAGAAGATATATCAAACTCTATGTCTGAAAGGTATGCAGAACTTGAGAATGAGGAAGAATACACTTCTAAGCCTCTCAAACTCTTTGAATATTTATGCATCTATATGTAGTCTCATTGTGTGGTATATGTTGTAGTTTTATTATATTATAGTGTGTTATTGTTTAAGTATAATGTGAAAAATGAAATGAAGTACCAATTATAAAACATATTAACATATTTTCAAATTGGTGGTTCTTGATGCATACAACGAAACACGAACATATCACTAATATGATTATGTATAATTTTTTATAAGATGGTGGTGTTGTGTGGAGCTAGGAACATAAACTTATAGGTTAATTTGATGATGTTTTTAAGAGATCACTTTGTATAATTGACTTTTGAAGACATCTAGTAACCAAACTTCCTTCTAAGAAAACCGGGGAATATAATGGAAGACCATGTGTTCAATAAATGGAGGTATGTCCATAGGATAGTTCAGTATCGCTACTGACCCATCATTCTCCAGGAGGTTGAGAAGCACCAATTATGCAAAGTATGTCAAAGATGGTCTGAACCAGTTCGGTCTTAAATGGATCAAGTGGTAACTTGAAGATCTGGTAGTTAAGAAAGAGCATTGTTTGTAATATTTCAGAGTGAGTGTAAGTACTCATGAAGACCAGTCAGAAAAATATTAATATTATTATTGTAATTTTTGTTTTCAATTTTTTCCATGTATGCATTAAGGGGGGGTATTGGAAGTAATGCTTCCACGTGTTTTCATTGAGAGTTCATAAGCATTAATCTAGAAGTTGTTGTGTCCTATGTATGAGTTGTAGTCATGATCTAGATGTGTGGAAGTCAGAGATATATGTCTTATATATTTGTAACTATTGTTATAAATAAAGATATCAAGTGTGATTTGGTGTTGTTTGAATAATCTATCTGGTCTCTCCCTATTTTATAACAACATCCCTTGGTATCCCTTGTGTAAAAATACTGGATTATAATTTTTTTACCATATTTACTAGCATGTGATATTCCCAATGACTTATTCCATATTCCCTAACTGATCATTACATAAAATCACCATTATTAAATCAAGTAAACTGAGAAATGGAATAAGCAAGTCACATAACATAATAACCATTAAAGCAACTTGTTAACATAATTTTTTTTTTTGTAACCTTGCATCATTATCATTGTTCAATTAATTAGTTTAGTTAATAACACATTTGATGATATAATTTTCAACGTCATGCAAGATAGAAATATAATTTAAATAATAAAATGGGAAAACACATAAATGAATACCAATATACCATGGACTCCTCGAAGGGAAAAATAATCAAATGTTTATTTTATACACGGTTGTTTCATACAATAAGTTATCCCTCATAAAATGCCTTGATGATACTTCACAATGCATGAATCAATAATCAAGCCTAATGAACTCATTGTCTGACATATTCTTAATTATCATCAATATTTTGTTTTTTACAAAAGGGATAGATTAGAAACTATTAATCCGTTCGTCACATAAGTCTCGATTCTTTCCTACAAATTCTATCATCAACAACTCTAACATCATGATTAAGTAAAAGAGCAATTTATCACAACCCAAAGAAACAATCTCTACCAGTTATCACTAATAATATTCTCTTTGTTATACATCGTTCAATGTGTCACTTTCCTTCAACGCATAGTAACATTAAAAACCATCCTTAATCTTCTGTTTTTACATGAATCTCCATTGCAAGATCACTTTCTTGCACATGCATAAATAAAATTAAAAGTTATTTTTAATCTTTTACCTTTAGATGCATCAAAGTACAAGCCATTGTTGTTTGTACCAATGTAGTAAAATTTGTTAATAAGAGCAAATACAACTAAAATCTTGTTGTTCTTATTCTAATTCATTAAAGAAATGCACATCTATTTTTTCATATCTCCAATGCATTAATAGATTCATACAAAAACAATACCTACTTATATTGCATCAAGTAATTGAATAAAATTAGAGAGAATGTGTTCTTATTCACATTTCACATTTTTTAAAGACATGCATATAATTATAAAAGCTTTTTCTTCTTATTCGCATCACAGGTTCATAAAATAAAATGCATAAAGAATATCAAGCATGCCAATTCATATCCAATGATTAATTGCATAAAATATCCCTTATTCATCCTATAATGCCACCTTTAAATATATGATAATCACTTGCAATCTACATGAGAAAGAAGAGCATGTATGAAATCATGACCTTGTATTCGCATACCAAATAAAAACCACATTTATGTTAACATTCACCTGATTAAAGAACATGCATGCAATTAAAAAACCGTAATTAACTTGCTTTTGAAATATTTTCAACAAAATACCATGGTTAACCTTTCTGTCTTCAAGAACCATGGAATCTTCTCCAAGAAATTAATATAATTAACTAATCTTTGTTCATAAGAGTCTATGAAATATTTTCTTATTAACTTATCTTCAGTCAAAAAAAATACATGAAATATTTTTAATTAAAATAACACATAGTAACCATACAAATTAACACACTTATTCTATCTTTACACACACAAAACCATGCAATTTTTTTCAAGAAAATGACATGGATTCATGTCTTTGTATGCACAATATTCATATGTAATTTTGTTTTCAAAAATAACATGAATACTTATCTTTTGATGCAAAATATTCATATGCAATATTTTTTTAAAAATAACATGAATACTTATTCTTATGCAAAATGTTCATATGCAATCCTTTTTCATTAAATAACATGAATACCTTTATTTTCTTTTTTCCTTCTGCAAGCATCCAGTTTTGTGTTATATGCCCATTCGTTCAAATTTAAAAATTATAATTTCCAATATTATTGTGGTGAGTCAATTGGGCCTTCTAATCCTCATTTTTAGATCTACGTGTCCTACAATTTATCATCTACAATCATGAACCCTTGGAATATTTGAGTTCAGAATTCTATTTTGGCACTCTACCATGCAAGCCCAAAGTCCTGATGATTTAAGAATCTAAGTAGGCAACTCAATCAAAATCCACCCCGATGAACCTGCCCAAGTGCAATACCAAGAAGTTATGCTTCCCCTCAATCATCGTATGCAAGGTGTTTCCAAATAGTATTAAACTACCATGTTCTTAAAAAAACCTTACCCGACATGCTTAACACACAAACTCTAATTCCTCCTTCACCCAACACTGTTAAAAGAAAATGAAGGGTTTTCCTCCCTTTCTTGAGCTCAATAAACCTGAGATGAAATACATCAAGATATACCAAGGCACAACTACAAATAGTAGAATGAAGTGAAGAAGAATGAATAAATTCATGGACTAAAGGTGTGAAGCATTTTATTTGGAACTAAAAAGCGTGTTGCAGACAGAAAATTTTTCTTTTCTTAGAAGCAAAAACAATAACCTCCTCTTGAAACTTTTCAAGGGGAAATGAATCGCTCACTTCCATTGCTTTGTAACTATTTCTTGGGCAACAATTAACCATATCTTGATTTAATTGTTTGAATTCATATCCGCACATTAATAAATAATAGATGTTTTTTTCTTGCGACTGGAAGAACCGGCAACACGTCGATTCTCGTATCCTTGATGACTTCCAGTATTACCTCCAGGTGAAATTACAATGTCCCCAAGCATAATGCACAGGTAAGATGAGGTTTGAACTTGTGACCTGCACAATGACATGAATTCCTTATTAGTGCTTTAACTCGCCAACATGCCACACCCATAGGACTATAATATATGTTTTTATTATAAATGCAAGTGTTTCCAAAGTTTTCATGGAAAAATGCATTAGGGATGTCATAATTAGCCACTCAATATTATTTGGGAGTGTGTCAACAACTCCATAACAATCGCTAAAATTAATGAGCATGTTTTATTTAGATGTGTATTGATATTGTAACTAAGTAATATGGATGTATGTATATTAATGTTGTAACTAAGTAATATGGATGTTAATTAATATTGTGTGTTATTATAGGTTTGTTTAATCATTATTCCATTAATGGTTAGGGTTTTATACTCCTACATATGATACTGTAACATTTTGATGCATTATATAATGTAATACACATTAAAATTTGATTTTGTGGTTCATTTACATGTTGTATATATTGAGATCTTTCTATTTTTAACTAATAATTGGGAGGCAATTTTATAGATCGTGATTAAATCTATATTTTGGTTTCCCTTCATTATTGCATGGGAATTATATTTTAGTTACTTATTTTTAACATCTTTTTGTAAGCAAATATTCTCCATTGAGAAATAATAATCTCTCGAATTTACTCAAGTTTTAGATAATTTTTCATTGAAAACATAAAGCATCATGTTAATCTCTAGTTAAATCTATCACTCTTAGCTTATTATATTAACATTTTTAAATTCAGTGTTGTTGGCTATGTAGAAATTGAGTATGGAAAAACAATATTAAAGAGATTATTACAAGAGGTGTAACTATTTCATATTTTGCATGACTCAAAGAGGAGGTGGTCCATCACTTTAGTTATTTATATAACACCACAGGTACTAGAAAACCTAAAGCGAAATAATTAATGCTCAAACATAATCCTAAGTCTATTTCACCAGAAGATAATTATGCGCTCACAAACGAATCCACTAAAGAAGAATTATACCTAGCTATATTTTCCTTCAATCAATACAAAATGTGAAGAGTTAATAGATTCTCTACTCATTTTCACTAACATGTTTTGGTGGTAATAAAATTTGATATTTTCATAATGGTGGGTTGTACTTTAAATAACAACTATATGGGGGGAGGAATTAATTATTCCTTTTTAGCCATCATTGAAAAAGATATAAATCATGCTTCTTTTTTAATATTTCAACTGATATCGCTTAGTAGTGTCCCTTATAAAGTGATCTCTTAAACCTAGAATTATCTCAAAAAATCAGGGAGGATTCATACATGAAAGGTGTATTTTTGATAAGATCATCGTGGTTTAAGTGGAAATCAACCTCATCTAAAATTGGAAAGAGAAAGGCATGGTCATCATATTAGATATGGAAAATTCCTTTGATAGGCTAAGTGATGAATTCATCTTCAAAGTAATGGGAAATCTTGGCTTGCATGCTAAATTTACTCAATTGGTTTCGTTGTGTACCAAACCACCATGGATTTTTATTTTGGTTAATGGAAGACTCGTTTGTTTCTTCAGAGCCTCTCAAGGGCTTCATCAAGGTTTCCATTTATCTCCCTTCTTATATGTTATCTTGGAAGATTCTCTTAGTTAGAAGCCAGAATATGTAAGGAGATGTGTGAGTCTTCCAGGAATTAGATTTTCAAAATGTATCAAAACCATCAATGACCCTCAATTTGCTAATGACACACTCTTTTTTGGGGGCGCCTCCATAATAATAGATATAGAGTTTACAAACTTTTTGGATTCCTTTCATGCTTAGCCTATAGAGGCTTAAAAAACTGAAGAATTTATCATTAAGGATGTAAAGATAAATTAGAGGAATTTTTTATTTTCAAGCAATTGAATCATGTAAGGAATTCAAACATGTACGAATTTTAATATATTAGAATTGCATCCATCTTAAGCATGGGAAGGATTCCTCACAAAAATTAAAGGGAAATTTACTTATTGGGGAGCTTGATGGCTAAACCTTTTTTGGTGTGTTGTTCATATTAACGAATTTCTCTTTGCTCTGACTTCATGCCAATTCTTGGCTCCCCTTTCTCCATAGATCATACTTTTTTATTTACCAAAATAAACTCACAAATTCCTCCAAGAAGGTGTTAAGAAAAGCTCCAAAAAAATTGATTTTATTAAAGGGGATATGGTGAAGGCCTCTAAAATTCACACTCATTTGGGAATACATGATCTATTTCTAACGAATAAGGAAATAGGAAAAAAAACTACTTTAGAGTCTTTTCACCCAAGGAGAAGATTGGCGGAAAGTATATTTGAAGGAGAAATGTATTGAAGGAGAAAGAGTTTGATGCCTAGAATCTATTTATATAATGAAATCATGTTCATCGATATAGAAATTATTTTTTTGAGAACCCCCCTTCATTTTCTCATGATTGTATTAGAAGATAGGAAATTGTAACAATATTAATATATCATTCGATAAGATTATGGAGCATCAATCTCTTGAGTTAGTTCCTAAATTCCTTCCCTTGCAAGAATATTTTTGTGCTCAAAGGAAAAATACATTTTCAGACACTCTCCAATTGGGATGAATATTGAAATTGGATGGATTGGAACTTAAGAATTTTTCTATCAAAGCTCTAGCACTTGGCTTCCAAGCTCCATGAATTGTTGATTGGTTGTGCACCTTCGACAAAGGGGGATCATTAGGGGAATTTTGAGGTCTAAAATGGGCCTCCTAAGAAAAATGTACAAGCAAAATAAACCTTATAAGAACCAATAGGATTCAAGATGATGATGTCAACCATGGAGGATGATTCACCATTTTTGGAGTAAAAAAGTAAAAAGATTAAAAAATAATAAAATAATAAAACTACTTTTTCAACTCGTATTTTTAGCTTATCTCCCTAATGTTTTACTCAAGTTTCAAGCAATAGTACTCGTTGGATGAAAAATTTAATTCCTCATCCAAATATTTCCCATGTTACATAATTTTGATGCACCTTTCTACATGAAAAATTAGAAATACACGAAAAACGTAATCGCAATCACGTTTTCATGTATTTCTTATTTTTTGTGTCGTAGGGTCCATTGAAAGTATGCAACATGGGTACTCCTTGGATGAGGAATCAAATTCTTCCTCCAATGTGTGTTCCCACTCAAAATTTAAGTAAACCCATAGGGAGATAAGATGAAAATACAAGTTGAAAAATTAGGTTTTTCCTTTTCCCCTCTAAACTTTGATGATGTAATCTAATCTTATTTTATTATTTCCACTATTATTTTATAATTTCCATAGGAGACCCATTTTAGACCTCAAAACTCCCCTAATGAAAGATCCAATTCATTCGAAAGGTTTATATTATTTAGTTAAGGAAGGTTATGCGACTTTTCTCTTTTCGTCCTTCATGCCTCCCAAGGTCAGCATTTGGGAAAAAAACCTGAAAGACTAATGTTAATTAAAGGGTGGATTCCTTCAATTGACTCCTTTTACATAATAAAATCTTGACAATTGAGAACATTAGAAAGACAGGAAGCCATGGCCCCTTACAATGCTCTCTTTGCAATAATAAAGTGGAAGACATCTCTCATATTTTTTGGTAATGTGAGTATGAAAAAAATTTCTGGATGGAGGAAACATCTCCTCTCCGTACTAGGGTAAAACAATTCTTTTCACTGTAAGATTTCTTCTCCTCATGAAAAGAAATTACAAAGGAAGTCTTATATGGAATATTTTTCTCAAAAATTATTTGTAAGCCATTCCCAAATTTAAATGTTGGAAAGTTTCACTTGCTTGGAATAATTAAATCTTTAATAAGAAGCTTACTCCATAAAGCACTATAGTTAAAGCATTATTAATGCGTGAAAAATATGAAGCTCCAAAGTAGGATCACACCTCCCATATGAAAGAGTTGGCTTAGTTGGAGAAAGTATTGCTCAATAAATTAGTAGATATGGATAAAATGTTGGAAAATGCAGTGTGGAAGATTATTAATTAAAATTTTTATTCTTCATTAACACTTTCTTGTGAATCTTATTTATCTTTTTTTGCGTCTTTATTATATCTTTCCATCATACAAATATCAAGATCAAAATAGTAAAGACAATGGACATAGAAATTATGCTCTAAGGTAGGGAAAAACCTAGAAAATATCTTCTCTTCTTGTAGAAAAGGCTTCAAATGAGACAATCAAGACCAAAATTATAGAACAAGTCCTCCTCCCAGCACCAAATTTTCCCTTCAAATAGATCTTCCAATTAGATCAAAATAAAACTAAGACAACTAGATACAAACCCTTCCATAACTACACCAATCTCAAAATTCCAACCCCCTAGCAACGAAATTTTGGACTTGTAGTTACCTAAGAAATTTTGGCCTCTATAGTTGCTCCATAAATTCACATGTGTGAGACAAAAATCCCAAAAACTCCTCTTTCTTCACTAGGCTTTTCTTCTTGACTCCTTATCCTTCACTCTTATTTCATTTTTTTTCTTATTCCAAATCAAAAATTTTGGTGATGTGTGTCAAATGAGGTCAAATATTTCTCTACATATAGCCTTTCTAAGAGGTCGAATAACCGCTCTCTAGGCTAACTTGTCTTTTCCATGGTTGACTTGTACTAGGAGGCTTCTACGACTTTCTAGACTCAAAAATAATTTCTTTTACAAGTTACATTTTTCTCGGAAGGATCTTATAATCAATATGTTTACTCTATTGATTCATGACAATAAATCCTTTGATCTAACAAATCCTAGAAGCATGAAGAACATGATTTTACCTAGAAGACCATCAATAATGAGCATGAAACCTATGCTTTAAAATGATATATATATATTTTTTTTCTTCTTTTGTTTGTTACATAAGATACATATTGAAATGAGTGCAACAACAATTATGAAGACTGAAACTACTTATATTTCCAAAAGTCCCTCTTAACTAGGTAGGTATTCATAATTGAACAACTAGTACAACATCATTCTCAAACTGGACATTTCTCATAAGAAGAGTTAGATTGATAAGCCAACTATAAGCATCAACAATATAACCAGAATTGTCTTTGAGGCCTAACTAGATAAGCTCATCTTCATTCAATATAATTATGCTAGGAGGATTTATATTTGATACAAAACTACCTCTACAAGGAACATACCCCATTTGGATGTTCATAAGGTATGTCCTTTTAGGATTATTCTTATCTTGGATTTCAAATCCTTAAATAATATCCATCCTCCTCGACCACTCTTATCTTAGATACCTACCTCATCCTCAAAGTTTTTTTGGTACCTTTCCTTTCTTGGATGCTTTATCATAAAGGAAACCATAGATTCTTATCCAATTCTGCACCATACTCTCTCTGAGGCCTTCACTTAGACTTACAGCTATTAGTTTTGGTCAAGTGCTTGAAATGAAGAAGAGAATGCACATGTGATGCCCAACGTCACTCCCTCCCAGCTACATAGGATATCCCTATTCCCTCTTGAGCATGGAATTGATCATTGATATTGTTCAAGGAGACTCCTTTACTCCCTCTAAAAGCTAGAGGAGACTCCAAAATTCCTTTCTACCTGGGAAGTTGACACCACAAGCCTTATAGCTTGTCTCAATAAGAGTATCAACTACATGTTATTTAAAGTATCATGGCTCCCTCTTTGCTTCACATCTCATTATATTGACCTTTCTTCCATTAAGGGTATCATGGAGCCATCTTCTTTTTTCAATCTTGTGATATGATCTAGGTCATAAATATTGCACATCACTTGCATCTTGTCATCAACAATAAAGGCCTCATATTGAGCCTTTCCTATATTCAAGATGATCATAACTTCCTTATGAAAGTGATCGCCTTGCTATTGTACAAACTTGACCTTCATGTTATCTTCTCACACTACTACCTTTTAATTTCAAGATGAATAAATATTGACTTCATGATTGCCAAAATCACATTTTCAATCCATACAGTTGAACTTGCCAAAATTGTCATCATGTATTCATGAAGTATCGTTCCAGGTAGCACAACAATATGTTAATCAAATAACCAATAAGAAATATTAATATCAAACATACCTCATCAATATAACCTTCTCATCGAGGCATCACATCTTCTAGTTTCAATTTTTTTAGAGACTATACTACATGTTGATTACTATTCTATATAAACTAGTGAGAGCATCTGTATCATTTATTCATTCTAAAGTAAGTCAAATTATTATTTTAAGCATCATATAATGATATACTAAGCATATTTTATGACCAACTTATTTTACAAGATTTTTCATGCATGAATCCCAGCCAACAATTATTTCAAATATGTAATTTTATGCTTTGATTCAGTGATCTAGCTATATACGCTAAAAATTAATCTGGAGCATAACCAACGGCATGAATTCATCCTTCAAGAGTATTTTTTCCATATAATAAATACTAAGCTTGTCATAATGCTTCTTCCAAGAACCTTCCAAAATCGTGGTTCTCATATGATCATGATGATCCACTTTAGAAAAATGACTACCTCTAACATTATGTTAGAATGCCTAGATTATGAAAAATTGTCCCAAGCTTTTCATTCTTGAAAGAGTAGATGATTCTATAAAGAAACTCAATTAAGTAGACACTAAATATGCTACTATCACATGCTTCTATTTATGATGCTATGCATTTACAAAACCAAGATTCTCTTAGAGAAAATAAAAATGCATGATATTTTAAAGGAAAGACCAACTTTCTAAAGAACCTAACAAGGATGATTCCTTATTCAATAGTAAATATCCTTGATATCTTCTTTCTTCATCTTGTTCTCAGGTTTTCCCATTTCTCTAGTTGTGTGAGATTTGCTTCTTTCCTTTCTTTTGTTTTAATTCTTGTTTATACAAACTCCCATAAAGTTTCCATATTCATTGCTTCCAAAGCATTGAAACTTTGACATGGCTTGCTTCTTCTTGGACCTTCCAGACATTCCCTTCTTCATCTTCTTAGTTCTCACAATGAACAATTAAGACTGGTCATTTGATTCGATATCATCCTTTTCCTTGATCCTATCTCTTCTAGGATGTATTGAGCCCACAAATCATAAAGATGACTTGATTCTTTATTAGAGTAGATACTCATTGAAGAATTGCTCCATTTTGGTGGGAAAACATTTAGTACACATAAGGCCATTTCATAATCAGACACTGTCTCCCCAATTCCTGACAATTAATCTCTTATTTGAGAAATATTTATTAGAAAGGATGCCATGTCCTCATCCTTTGATTTCTTAATTTCATATAGTTTATTTCTCAAAGGTATATTTTGTGTCCATGTACTTATAGAATAAAAATTTACTAGATTTTTGTACATATCCTTATAAGTCTTCAAATTAGTAACAAATGGAACTAGATGATACTTAACGGAATCAACAATTATCATGTGTACCCTTACTTCTTTCTTGTATTTTACTAGTTCTTGAGTCATGTCATCGCTACTTTTAGAACTTCATCAAGGAGATGTTCCATTACTTCATGTTCTGTAAGTGTTAGGTTAATCCTTTTCTTCCATGTTAGGAACTTTGTTGAGCTAATAAGCTTATTGATTTCCTTGGAGAAAGAACCCATAATACCTTTATATTCAAACATATAGAAATAATATGATACTTACTTGTCAATCAAGATTCCTCCCCTTCTATGATGATATCTCCAACTATATTGATGTTTTCAAGATCCTCAATGAGACTTCAATGTTGTCCTAGAAAGATGTCTTCTAGGATTCTTTCAGTAACAACTTGATGAATGATACCAATATTCTTTGATTTTTTCTTCAAGGATGTCTTCTAGGTAGGTTACATAAACAATATTCAATCTGACATTAGCTAGATACCAATTACAACTTCACCCCCCTATTTCGACCCAACAACTACACCTTTGATTATGAAACTACTACAAAAGCCCTAGTTTTGCTTCAAGATAATTCTTTAAACTTTCCTTCTTTGAGTGAGATAGATCCTTCCAAGATCAACATGATCAAAACATAATATATGCACTTCTACCAACTTGAAATTGTAACTCGGTCTCCTGCAATTTTGGCCTTCCTCGAGGGTTGTCGAAACCATAGTTCTTCAAGAAATCCCTTCTTTATGTCCACAAGATGATCCTTCTAACTACTTTCTTGTTCACCTTAGTTTCGAAACCATGTTTGAAAATGAAACATGACACCTTATTAATTCATATTTCCCTTATTCCTTAATACTTGCTTGTGAATCTTATTTATCTTCTTGTGTTTCATTATTAGATATTTCCATAAAAAAAATATCAAGATCAAAATATTAAAGTAATTGAACACAAACATTAGGCTCCAAGCCAGGGAAAACCTCTCCAAGGGTAAAACCTAGAAAATATCTTCTCTTCTTATAGAATCTACCTCAAATGAGATAATCAAGACCCAAACCATACAACAAGTCCTCCTCCCAGCACCAAGTCATCCCTCCAAAGAGACTTTCCAATTACGTCAAAGTCAACCTAAGACAAACCCTTATAGAACTATACTAATATAATTATTTTATCCCCACAACAATATAATTATGGAGCTACAATTACATTGGAAATTTTGGCCCTTGCGGCTACTCCAGAAACTCGCATGTGTTAGAGGAAACACCCAAAAATGTGTCTTCTTTCTTCACTAGGGTTTTCTTCTTGACTCTTTCTCCTTCACTCTTATTAATTCTTGTTATTATTGTAGATCAAAATTATTGGTGATGTGTGTCAAATGATGTCAAATATCTCTTTATATCTAGCCTTTCCAAGAGGTGAAATAAATCCTCTCTAGGTTGACTCATCTCTGCTAGGGCTGACTTGTACTAGGAGGTTTCCAGAACCTTCTAGAGTCAAAAATAAATTCTTTTACAAGCTACATTTTTCCTGGAAAGGTATTATAATCAAGATGTTGACTCTCCTAACTCATAACAATAAATCCTATGACCTAAAAAACCCTAAAACCATGAAGAACATTTTTTTACCTATAAGACCATCAATAATGAGCATGAAACCCATGCTTTGTAATAATAACTTTTTCTTTTATTTTTTTGTTTGTTATATGAGATACATATTGAAATGAGTAAAATAATAATTATGAAGACCAAAACTAGTTGTATTTCCAAAATAACAACCCACAAAGTATTGGCTGGAATCAACAAAAGATGGAAGAATGATGGAATCCTATAATGATAGATGTAGAATTCAAAAGTTGGAAGAATAGAAGACGAGGATGTATTCTCGATTCTAATGGGGCATCCAAATAAAACCCATGAGCAGCAGGAGAGAAAGGGTATACTTATGGCCCTGATAATGAAGAAATGTTTAGGAAGTTATGGGGACTTGGTCATAGGATGAATAACCAATTAGAGATTCATGGTCATTACCAAGTTCTCTTAATTGGAAAAAAAATAAAGTGAAATAGCTTGTAATCCTCACAAACTCCCTCTTTATTTTACAACATATAGTTAAAGGCTAAATGCTAAAGGAAAGAATATTGAGATGATATCATGAAAATGGCATTGAAATGACAAAAGACCTTCCATCAATAACATACTTTCATGTATTATAGGACCATACCAAAGAAGAAGACAAGCTCAATAATAATGGACATGAATCGAAAGAAGGAGAATTGCACATCAATGTCTAAATTAGGTCATCTATTATCCCTTAATGGATTCTAATAACCTGAAAATCAATTTAACCCAATGTAGACCAACTTACCAGATCAAGTTTGTAGTCATCAAGAACTTTATTATCGATAAATATTTTTATGTTTTGTAAATAGTGTGTCCTACTGAGGAAATTATATAAGGTACACATCTATAGAAACCCCATTCTAGATGGTCAAAAATATTCTCCTTAGGAAATTTTAACATATCTCTTGGGTAAGAGACAAATAATAGAAATTTTGAAGAAATTTCTACGTAATTCTGGATGTATTTGTGGCAAGCTAGGTCTAAATTTATATAATATAAATACTCTTTCCGGTTAAAAAAAAAATTAGTGTCATCTTCTAGCCTATTTGATTGTAATTGTATCCTTTGTCTTCTATATATCAATGAGACGAAGCTTTAGAAATCATCTCATTTTATACATTCATTGTATTTACAAAGGATATTTCCCCCTCAAAAATATATCACATTCTTTCTTTTCTACCATTTTGAAGGTGTGGGATTACTTTTATTCTTTTTTTGTTCTATTTAGGTGTTTAATGCATAACATTTAGTGCCAAATCACATGAAACTTGGGTTAGAGTCCTTCAAATGAGTTATTTTTGTATTTTCATTATAGCATATTTTTGAGATACTTTCATACCATGAAATGGTTGTGAAACAAATGAGTCATTATTGTTCTTTTGTAAAAACTTAAAATTTTATTTTTCTGTACATTTATAGATATGTCGTGTAGACATTAGGGCTTTGAGTAATCCTAAACTTAGTTTCAATTGAGTCATCTACACATTTTTTATATAATCTTTTCTCTTGGATATTTTAAATACAAAACATTTCAAGAGACTATGTAGAAATATTGAACTATATGTGATGAAAATTTAAAGGTCTAATTCAATATAATTTTATAAATATATGTGACATAAATAACGTTTTTGGACAAGTCTTGAAACTAAAAAAATTTACCTACTAAAAACTCTGAAACTCATATTTATGCATGAAAAACATGAAAAACACCCCAAAATTGAAAATTGGTGTTACCTATAGAACCCCTTTTTAAGTGAAAATTTTAATATTTTTCAACCATCACAATAAAAAAAAATATTATGGTGAAAAAACTTACAAATCAATACCCAAATTAGAGAGTGTTTCTACTGTTGTAGCTTATATTGTGCTTGAGGTTTATTTATTAGTTATATCACTATCGGGAGTTCAAACTCAATAAAGCTCCTTTATATTCTTTACCCTTCCCAAAAAGTCTAAAAGAAATGAAATATTTTGTTTATTATATGTCGGCATTGCTAAAGGAAGAAATGTAAAAGAATCGGATATAAAGGGTTATATGGAGCTAGACCCGATATGTATATATATAAGTGCGTAACGAAACAAGACAAAAATAAATAAATATATCGGATTTACAAAGGAAACAAGTGTTAAAGTTGCAGGCCCGGACCTAAAATATATATACTATGATTTATAAAGTGTGTCGGGTCCATTGCACCACAAAGCTATGAACGTTGGATACTACTGATTGCGCCGATTGCGATGGGTGATGGGTATTCCAGGCCCGATAAGTTTATATGCTATATTTTATAACTCAGCATGTCTGTATCGTGGATTGTAAAGTTTTTAATTGATATATCAAAGGCCCTTCATATATATTTGTTTACGCAGTTTTATATGTATTTCCATTATAAAGGATTATAATACAAAGGCTGGACTCGAAGCATATATATAGTATAATTAAAAGCCCCAGCGGGTCGGCAAGGCGTATTAAAAGGCAGATTTCAAGCTACAAGCAGGTTTTCGGGCAGAGAAAAAAAAATAAATGGTTTTTATTGGAACTCACCCGATCCCTTTTCAGGTGGGTATTCTCCAGGCTTATGTCCCATCCGAAATCTTTGTAGATCGTCTCATTTTCTAAGCACAGATCTACAGTGGGGATTTATTGCGGGAAAGGTATGCCTCAATAGTTGTGCAGAGACTGTCTTAAATGAGGAAAGAACATATTTTATGGCATATTTTCATTAGAAAAGGTATATAATGGAAAAGTGCAAATATGAAGGATTTATGCATAAGTCCAACACTACCATAGTTATGCGACTTAAGGGTGCATAAAGTTAAGTTTGCAGTGATATATTGAGCTGATTGTGATTTGCGATGGAAGTCAACAGAGTGCTAAATGGATGGATTTGATAGGTTTATAAAGGAAGATTAACTCTTTTTATGTCTCATATTAATCAAAGGTTTGTGTTAATTTCGCTGTGTAAAGAGGAAAATCAGGGTTAGAGCTGAATTTGAAGAAGAAGACAGTTGGGTATTTTTTCTTTGTGTTTTGGGCAATAAAAATGCCAATATAAGCTTAGGATTACACAAGCCAAATGCATTTTATTACGGCTAAGTGAATTAAGCATCATTAGCGTATTTAAAGATGCAGATTAACAAATCAAGGTAGCAGTTATTGTCTCCTTCTGAATTCAATTATGTTCTTGTTATTTCATGTTCTTTGAGGTGTATTTTACCCTTTGTAAAATTCTATAATAGTTTTTACCTCATATAGTTAGAAAAACAGTTAGATAATTTGGGCAGTTTTAGAAATCAACAACTGTTCCACAATGTACAAAAAGAGGAAAATTTCCCCATAGTGAGGAAAATGGTTTTTTAAGGAACAACATTAATTGGCGCCATTGTCAGGGAGAGAAGATAAGAACACTTTTCCCTGGGTTTTCAATATTTTCCTCTAGTTATTTAGTGAGGATGAAATATTTGGTTTTTTTGAATCAAAAAAATAACTCTGGCTTCAAGAAGACCCCATAGAAGATCAGATACTTCACAACAGAAGGTTCAAGCTCTTTCAGATCCTGAAAGGCTGGTTTCAAGGAGGGTTAGGAAGTCTAAGATCTAAACTAGACCAATTCCTACATTGTCTGCATCAAGCAGCAACTTATCTGAACATTCGCTATCAAGACCAATCTTTTGAGTCTGTTACTTTTCATTTACTTGTTGTAATTATTCAACCTCAACAAATAACCACATTACGTCCTTTGCACATTTCATCTATCTCTCAGTCATGTTTGACATCTGTTGGCAATCAGAGTTCAATAAACATGGCAGTACCTACATTCTTGATGAATAGATATACACATGTTCAATTGCCACAAGCATTAAATCAAATGCCACAGGATTACCTCAAAACTCTTCCTCGTTTTATAGGGGAAGATGACAAAACTACTGAGAATCATGTGTCAGTATCTTGCAATTTTGCAGCAAACAAAGAAATTGAACATGTAGATGTTGCTCTCAGAATTTTTGCTCAGTCCTTGGATGGGGAGGCAAGGAAATGGTTAAGGGACTTCCCAATAATACTATTCCTTCTTGGGAAGAGATGGGACGTGTGTTTATCCAGAGATGGGGAGAAAAAAGAGACCATGGATATCCATTAAGAAAGTTTAATGCCATAATGAAAAGTCTAATGAAATTATGGTTGAATTTATCAGAAGATTTAACAAATTGTATAATAGCCTCCCAGTGGAGATTAAGCCTCCTCCTGCTGGTGCAAAGATAACTTCTGTAGGGGTTTTTGAATCCAATTTTGGATTCATATTAAGAGAAAGAAGAGCTGCAACCCTTGAGAAAATCCAAACAGATGCATTAGAGATAGAAGCAAATTTGGTGGTTGCAGGAAAAGCACCAGAAATATAGCCTACCCAAATCAAGGGAAAGGTAAAGATGGAATCCTCTCAAAGTCAAACATCGGAGGATATGTATGATGTAATTAAAATTTTTTCAGATAAGGTAAATAGATTAGAGTTAGAAAATAAGAACTCTCAGAGACATACACAGTATAACAATAACTTTAATCCCCAATATAGAAGACAACCTTTGCAAATATTGCAAAAGGAAAGAAAAGATCAAGATCAAATTCAAGCACCATTATACATAACGGCAGGTCCTGTTGAAAAACAAGAGCATTTTGAAGATCAAATTTTTACATTATATGCAGTGGATGAAGATGAACTTGGTATCAAAGAGGAAGAGTATGAACATGATGAAGCATATGCCATTTATGATATAATTGATGAATATTGTAAGAAATTCTCTGATTTTATGCAGGCTGAACTACATAAGAAATATGATTTAAGATCGAGGAAGAGATCAAGAAATCAAGAAAATGAAAGTGAGCAGCAACTTTCAACTTCCTCACCAAAGGCGACTGTACAAGAATCTCTGTCTGCAAAATAAGTGAATAAAGGAAAGTAGCAACAGAATGCAAATTGCAAGACATAGATACATCAAGGTGCGCCTTCTCAAGGTCAAACTGGAAAAATTCCTTTGGAGAAAATTGTTTCAATTCCTCAAGTAATTCTAGCCATGAAGAAAGGTGAAGATGCGAATGAAAGGACTGCTAAACAGGGTCACTTGTTTAGTCTTACTAAGGAGTTGGAAAGGGTAAGAATCAGGTTCCTCTTATAGAATTGACAAAAATACCTATTTATCAAAAGGAGATTGTTGAGTTTGTTAGTTTGAAAGAAAATGAGATTATAAATAACACTGTAAATTTGCAAGAAGATAAACCAGTAGTGGTTTTTGGTCCACATTTGGAGGAAGTAGACCCTTCATTACCTCCTTGTTATATTTCCTTACTGGTCCATGTCTTCCTCTTACATAATTGTATGTTTGATTCAGGAGCTTCACACAATATTATGCCATTGTCAGTGATGAAGCAACTAGATCTACAAGTTACCAAACCCTATAGGGACTTGTATTCTTTTGATTTGAGCAAAGTCAGGTGTCCAGGGGTTATTAAAGATCTCGTAGTGTCATTAGCCCAAATTCCAGCTAGAAGCTTGGTCATGGATGTGGTAGTAGCAGATATCCCTTCTAGATTTGGAATGCTTCTATCTAGGTCCTGGGGGGCTAAATTGGGTGGTGCTTTGAAACTAGCTTTTTGGTGGGGAAGAAAGGCGACTATAGATAGAAACTAGGTTTGTTTAAACAATTAGAATAAATGGAGCAAGTAATTCACCTATATATAGCCAAGAGAAGGATGACTTTGCTTGTTTCACACTGTATAATAATGCAGAGCTGGCTAAAGATAATCAGAAGGAGCTTGCTTCACGAATGTAATTACAGAGCTGCAAACTGAAGGAGTGTGGAGATGATACTTTGGTGGGGCTTATTCTAAGGAAGGAACAGGTGCTGGTTTTCTTCTAATTGTTCTTAGAGGTAATATGTTCCCTTTTTCTTTCAAATTAGAGTTCGAGGAAACAAACAATGTGGCAGAATATGAATCCTTGATTATTGATTTACAAACAGCTAAACAGATGGGAGTTAAGCCAATTTCTAATTTTGGATATTCAGAGCTGATTATTAAGCAAATAAAAGATCATTACCAAGAAAAGCACCTTAGGCTTAGGGCATATAGAAATAAGGTATGGGATTTGATTGAGAACTTTTTAGAAGATTTTAACATTCAAGTCATTTCGAGAGATGAGAATAGATTAGCAGATTCATTAGTTGTGTCTGCTAGTACTTTCAAGCCTCCTATTAATCGAAGGCTAAGATATGAGGTAGGGATGAGATACAGACCCTCTGTTCTTGATAATGTTAAAAATTGGCAAGATTTTGAAGATGATCAACAGATTAAATAATTTTTTACTATAGTTAAGGAGTTTCAGGGCATATAAATTGATCAGGATAAAGAAGAAACAATAGAAGTTGCAGAAATCAGTGGTTTAAAATATTCAATAGCTAATATGAATATTTTTCAATTGAAGGATAATATTTTGCCAAAGGGACTTGTTCCTCTTGAAAGGCTTTCTAACCCCAATGATGTGGCTGTTGACTTAGGGAAGGTTTCACAGGATAAACAGATTCAGGATCACAACATTGGAACTCAGGAGAAACTCAAAATGAATTGTTTTTTCAAGATTAACTGGCAGAATGGTTCTAGATTAGGCACTTAGATGCTAACTTGGTACCATTGGAAGATTGAATTCACCTGATGGAGATCAATCATGTGTATATGTATGAACTTGTACATAAATAAGCTTAGGTGTTGAGCATTTGGTTTTCTAGTTGCAGTTCTTCAGTTTAATCATTAGTTGATGAATAAAGGTGACTTTCCCAGTTAGAAACTGGTTTGCAGAGGTGTCATAGTTCAAGATTGTCAAGGTTCGGTTGTCAAATTTCAGGGTTTTCACAGTTTTGGACTCCATGCCCAACTAAGGCTAGTGATCTATGATTCTCAATACTTTTCTATCAAAGCGCAAGCATTTTATCAGTGCAGACATCAGTGTGGGTTCATAGTACAAATTTTTCACACAGTTAAGTTTGGAAAAGCAATATATGACTGCATGCTCAATGGATAAGGCATTGACATATGGTTCTTTGTGCTTCTGTGGCAAAAGCACTATCCCTAGTTGGAGCCAGATGTTGTAGCTTATATTTTGCTTGAGGTTTATTTATCAGTTATATCATTATCGGGAGTTCAAACTCAATAAAACTCCTTTATATTCTTTACCCTTCATGAAAAGTCTAAAATAAATGAAATATTTTGTTTATTATATATCGACATCGCTAAAGGAAGAAATGTAAAAGAATCAGATATAAAGGGTTATATGAAGCTAGACCTGATATGTATATATATGAGTGCATATCTAAATGAGAAAGAAATAAAGAAATATCTCAGATTTACAAAGGAAACAAGTGTTAAAGTTAAAGGCCCAGCCTTGAAATATATATACTATCCTTTATAAAGTGCGTCGGGCCCGCTGCATCGCAAAACTATGAACGTTAGATATCACCGATTGCAATATGCGATGGCTCGACCCAAAGCATATATATATTATATTGTAAAGATTGATGGGTCCGTAAAGTGCCTTATGTATATGTGTTAGTTCATTTCACCGATTGCAATTTGCGATCGTGCGTTGGACCCGAAAGCATATATATTATGTTTTATAGTTGCAGTGGGTCCGTCATATCACATAACATATTATATATATGGAAAGCGCCAATTGTGATGAGTGATGGGGATTCCAGACCCGATAAGTTATATGTTATATTTTATAGCTCAACGTGTCCATCTTATCGTAGGATGTAAAGGTTTTTATTGATATATCAAAGGCCCTTCATATATATTTGTTTACATAGTTTTATATGTATTTATATTATAAAGGATTATAATAGAAAGGCCGGAATCGAAGCGTATATATATTATAATTAAAAGACCCGGCGGGTCTGCAAAGCATATTAAAAGGAAGATTTCAAGCTACGAGCAGGTTTTCGAGTGGAGAAAAAATGGTAAATGGTTTTTATTGGAGCTCAGCCGATCCCACTTATCATTCGACATGTAGTAGCTAAGTGGAGAGAGAAAACCACCCATTTCGGGTAGGTATTCTTCAGGCTTATGTCCCATCTGAAATCTTTGTAGACCATTTGATCTGCTAAGCGCAGATCTATGGTGGGGATTTATCGCGGGAAACGTATGCCTCAATAGTTGTGCAGAGCCCATATTAAAAGAGGAAAAAGCATGTTTTATGGCATATTTTCGTTATAAAAGTTATATAAAGGAAAAGCACAAATATGAAGGATATATCCATAAGTCCAACACTACCATAGTTATGTGGCTTAAGGGTGCATAAGGTTAAGTTTGCAATGATATAACGGGCCGATTACGATTTGCGATGGAAGCCAGCAGAGTGCTAAATGGATGGATTTGACAGGTTTATAAAGCAATATTAACTCTTTTTAAGTCTCATATTAATCAAAAGTTCGCATTAATTTCATTGTGTAAAGAGGAAAATCAGAGTTAGAGCTGAATCTGAAGAAGAAGACAATTGGGTATGTTTTCTTTGTGTTTTGGCCAATCAAAATTCCAATATAAGCTCAGGATTACACAAGCCAAACACATTTAATTAGGGCTAAACGAATTAAGCATCATTAGGGTATTTAGAGAAGCAGATTAACAAAGCAAGCCAGCAGTTATCGTCTCCTTCTGAATTCAGTTATCTTCTTGTTATTTCATGTTATTTGAGGTGTCTTTTACCCTCTGTAAAATTCTGTAATAGTTTTAACTTAATATAGTTAGAAAATAAGTTAGATAATTTGGGCAGTTTCAGAAATCAACAATTATTCCACAATATATAAAAGGAGGAAAATTTACTAAGAAAGGGTTGGTTGTTGGAATTTTGGAGAACCCAGAGATTATGCCACTCTATTCCTGATATCATCGTTAATTAGTGAAAGAATCAGAAGTTTCCATGAGTTGTTGCATATAATTTTGTAATCTTTTCTGTCATGTGTCATGCTATGTTATCTTCTTTTCAAGTATAGTAATGAAGCTGCAGGTCTTTATTTGCTTATGTAGATAGAGCTAAAATTCCTTAAAGGAGCACTCCTCTACTTGAAGTCCTCATTTCCTTTCTAAGTTACAGATAATAGTTTCTGTGAAAGACCAACATATTGTCTATGATTCAATTCTCATTATCATAGTTCCTCTAAGTTACAGATAATAGTTTCTATGAAAGATCAACATATTATCTTTAAATTCTCCTTCAAATTTCTTCATTCATCATTTATATCTAGCAACAAATGGCATTCTGAAATGTTTTGGTCATACATGTATTAAGAGTTAAAGGCCAAGTTTCCCAGGTCCTTCATTTGAGAACACAACAAATAATAAGTCATAGTAAATAATATTTATTAATGCCTTAAGGAAAATTTTTCCACAGCCAGGAAATTGGTTTCTTAAGGAACAACATCTACCAAGATTTATTTATTTTTTTATTGGTGAAATTATAGCTCATTTGAAAACTTAGCCTAAGATAATGTATATCATTGCAATCAAAACCTGAAAACCAACGATAAAATGGGAATTTATCATTAGTGGTATAAAATGTTTGGCACCCTCATCACTAGTATAAAGTCTGGAGGCATTATAATTGCAATATCTTTAAACCATGTTTTAGAAAATCATCACTAATGTAAATAAAATCATAAAATTAACGTGAAAATGTTTTCTCTTTTGATGCTTATTTATCATTCTAAGAATAATACATAATGGCATGACAATATTTCCACATAATTTAAAAATTGAAGATTAATCCTAAATATTTTTTTTTTCTATTAATCAAAGCTCAATACTAATTACATTGGATGAAACATAAACTATTTCTCAAACTTATTGTTACAATGCCAATATTAAGAAAAAAAAGAGTTCTTCATCGTTAAAGTATATAATGAAAAAATCATTAATATGACTCCTATCTTCATGTAAGATCGTATGCAAGTTAAAATAATTATTTTGGGTTACCATTAAAACATCATATTGATCAAAATAACATGAAATGTTTTATGCAACTTTTCAAATTGACTCATATATTATGATGCACCACAAGAATCTACATCATCTTAAGATGAATTATTGGATGAAGATATAGATGACCCATATTCCTATTTATTATTAACCAGTTCCCCATTTATGTCTATGTGTATGGCCAACGTTGGGTTCAAGAAACTCCCATATTTACATGATTATCTTTCAGACCCGTCACATAATTGAGAAAATTATAGACACTCTTCGAAACATCAAATGTGCTTCATCGTCTTTTTTGTCATTATGATGAACCACATTCGATGGTTTGAAACACATCGAAATTTTTCTCAATTATGTGATGGATTCAGAAGTCAATCATGTAAATATTTCTAATCACAGAACCCTCCATTTAGATAAACTCTCATATTTTCATTATTTCTTATGGTATCATCATCTTGATAATATTTATGGTCCTAGAGTGAAGATCCCCTCTCTTTTTTAGTTTCAAGTCATAAACAAATATTTCAACTACCTATAAGTTTAAGATATTAGAGTGGTGATGATTTATATATAGACCCTTTATTTTCCTCTTTATGTTGACTTTTTTATTGACTACCAACTCTTGATTGTACACAACATTGAATGGGCGTGTCTCTGTTAGATACAACTATAACTTAACTATTGTAACATCTTCATTTTCATTAGTTAGCTTTATAACCTCTGAAACCCATAATGGATAATCATGTGGATCTCCATCCACTAGCACTATAATCCTGCAACACTTCTTAATATCTTATGTAAACCCCTGTAAAGGTATTCCATTACTTCATGTTGTTCACATGATTATATAAAACCAATATACATTTCACTTTCCTCAACCTATGAATACCCAATAATACTTTAAGGTTTTTTTTGTTCAACTAGAATGATTCTTTCCTCATATTAATTTGACATATTTTGTAGCCAAATAAGTAGAGTTTTCAAAATTATGTGTCCATTTCTTCAGCTTGAAAATATGTCAATTTGATCATTGAATAAAAAATCCCACCAAGTAGAATTAACAATATAAATCTAATTATATGTATCTTTAATAGATTTCTTAATTTCTTCCAAGCATTTAGAAAAATTGCATCTCTATTGTGTCTTTTTGCATGATGGATTTCAACAATTCATTGTAATAACAATACCCTGGATGAAAATATTATTGGAAAATATAGAATAAAATTCAAAAATTATAAACCATAGAAGTCCCCGATTCAATTTTACTTAAATACTTCTTGACCCATATGTGTTTTCCCATCATTTTCTTTGATAAATAATTGATTCTAGAAGCTAATGTCATCAATCTATTCAATGAACTTTTCTCCATCATGATGTTTAGAATAAATATTTGCATGTCAATGGTTTCTTTAGTACGTGGAAATTAGGCTTGGATTTATGACTTATTAATACATTCAATTAATGATTGCAGGCTCCTAACACTATTCCTCCATAATGTTCCTAAAAACAAAATGAACATTTAATCAATATGGTCAAGTTTTCCCAACAAGATGCTAACTGAATTTTACTTTTTGAAAGATTTTCAATTTAATAAGCATGCTTAGATATCGAAATATAATTTTGTTTTTTTGTTTTTACTACTATGTTGTCTAATTATAGATACAAAACATTATGGATCTTGATTAATCAATGACTGAGCACATGATGCATTACTGTCATGGGTAGATTTAAAACATTATAAATATTCGGAGCTATGAAGTAAATCCTTTGACACATTTTCCTATTAAATACCATACAAACAACTGATTGAAACTAAATAAAATTCCCTTCTATTTTTTTCTTTGTAGACAAAATACTGTAGAAGAGTTTTCTTTTGGTCAATAGATTCAATTATCAAACCTAAATATTTCTTTTGAATATCATAACACTATTTTGGGTGTTTGCAAAACGTTTTCATTTCACTTGAATGTTGATTGCAATGCTCTAAAATCTCTTTGATAATGCAATTTTCACATAACGCAAAAACAAAATATTGATAATATAATTTTGTATTTGGTAATTATTCAACTATAACAAAAAAAAATTATGAATACATCACTCTTTGTAGCCCTTTTTATTTATCCTTCTTTAATTTGAGGCACAAGTACTACCAATTTCCATCCCTCACTTATTCCACACAGAAACATTGTTGAGTCATTTCTTCCATATCCTTGTAAAATATTTAGATCTATAAAATTACCATTTCCTTTAGCACCTTGAGTATATTATTTGTATAATTTTCAGATTTCTCACGTCAAAAAATTATCTAGTATATGTACTATGTCTCTATTTGGCATATACTTCATGTTTGGAAGAGAACTCTTGCATCCATAACAATGTAGTGTTTGCTAATGGCCCAAACTCTCATCCATGATGTACTATTTGATAAAATATAGGATATTATTTCCAATATCATGTATATTCCTAATAAATGAATGTCACTAATTGAGTGAAAAAAATTAAAACCATTTTGTAGAGTGAAATATTCCGAATGTGATAATCATAATCTATTTGTAGATATTATGCACCACAATAAATATGAATTTTGCATACTTTTATTTATTGAAAAATATATCCTCCCTTTCTCCAAGGAATAGATGAATTTGATACCTTTCAATAAAATCTTTGAAAACATTCACTTTAAATCAAATCAATAATGGAACTTAATTTCATGGGAAAGGATTTCCTAGACATTATAGAACTAGAATTATTTGGATTAATCCAGAAGAGTCAATTCTATAATACTAGATACAATATTTGTTGACACTGTCTCCATCATTTCATCATCATTGCTACAAAAACTTTCGACATCACTAGGAGGAATATTATCACTAGTACAAAATCGTTAATTAGTTACTAAAAAAATGACTAAAAATTCAGTATAAACGACTATTTTTCGATCAGTCACCAATAGCAACTAATTTACAGTATCTTATAAAACGAGCAACTTTTAGTCTTTTTTAGCTTAGTCATTAATTGGTTGTCTCAAATTTATTGTCTAATAGTATATTTAGTCATAAATTGGTTCATTAATATAGTCATTTATTTAGTTATGTATTGTCACAATTAATTAACAAACATACAACAAAATATATTATTAAATGATCACCCGAGAAAACCAATTAATGACTAAAGAAATATGACCAAAACGTTGGTCGTGTTATAAGATACTATAAATTAACTACTAATAGTCATTGGTATGAAAATTTTAGTCATCGTTTGAAACTAATTAATGACCAAATAAATATGACTAAGTTTGGTTGTTCTATAAGATACTATAAATCAACTACTAAGAGCCATATATATGCAAAATGTAGTCGTTGTTTGTAATCACAAATTTATTATTTACGGTAGTCATTTATCTTTTCTTTGGTATTTTCATATTCATTATATAAATGACTACTTTAGTTGTTTATATTCATTTCATTTACTTTCATTAACAATCATTATAAGAAACTAATTTAGTTGTGTATTCATTTTATTTATGTTCATCATTAATGAACATAAACTCCTAATTTATTAGTTTTAGATTTATTTTATGTGTTCGCTAGTAATCAACATAAATTAATTAGTATTCTTTTGAAAATATATTAAATAAAAAATGTCATATAATTTACATGCTCATTTAATATGAAAACACAAAGTTAGATATGTTAATTACAATACTAAATAATATGAAGTGCAACTATAAACAATTTCAACCACATAAATTATATTATATAAAATGTCAAGTATTACAATATGAGTTTTCAATTAATATTGTTTGTATTACAATTTACATATGAAATATTGTTTCATCACTTCAAAACATTATCATTGTGTTGCCAAGGCATTGCAGGTAAATTCACCAACTCTGAGGACATTACCATTATTCTGTATTTGTGTCTTATGCGGGATATTGGCTTCACGAGTACATCTAGACCGGTTTTCTACTCTTTCACTTTAATTTCCATTTATTCACTCCAGTTTTATTTTTCTCCTCTTTCTTCAATTCTTGCTTCTTACCACCAATACTGAGTTCCTTTTCTAGGAAAAAAGAAGAAGAAGAGGAAAAAGAAGATACAATGCAAAGTATAAGACATGAAAGTTGATGAAAAATCTAATATAAACTAATGTAGACTATAAAGTATTTATACGATATATACCTCAATATTAGAAATATTGTCAATGCCATTTTTCTCTACAAAAACAAGAAATTCGAATAAGTTTTCTTCAGTTGGACAATAGTGGCCACTATGTGTTGAGATGACTTGTATAAACAAAGAAAATACAACATCACCATATAAAATAACAACTTAGTAAACTTATTAGTCAACCTTCAAGGAAATCTTAGGAGAAATCATTCCAACTAAGTTGCATGCTAGAAATATCAAGTTGTAGATTAATTATACAATTTTGGAGTGCAAATAAAACTCCTAGAAAATTCCAAAGCTAAGTCTAGAATAAAATGAAATGAAGTAAAAATGATACAATAATAGGAGAGCCTTGTATACATGACCATAACCAGATAATGTAGAATGCTAAGTGAATAAGTCAAGGGTTGGATCTGTATGATGTCAACAATGCCCAAGTCTCATCAACGTTCAGATAATAACTACTATTTGGGTCCATTATTACATATGGATAATCCGGCAAGTCTATACCCAATTATTAATGTTTTTCTTATATTTTTGGATCACTATAGTATAAGTGGATAAATTGCAAAGAGAATTACCTTCCCATTCTATTCCTATCCTGTGGTACAATATATTAGCTATGATTTGGAGCAAAATTCCAACATCGAAAATATATAGCAATCACCACTAGTAATTCCCCAAATAGGATTAGTTTGGAATGTAACTTTCAGATTCTAGTTTCTATATGATTCTTGAATGTAAAATCGACATTGAATTCCAACACCAAACTTCCAATTTGAAGGAACACCTGTGGCTATCCTCAATCACTCAAACTCAAAACATTATTGATCATTATAATGAAAAGATAAAATAAGAGTAGTTTGATCTATTTTGCATATTTACATGCAAAGCACCAATGGTTTTCCCATATTTATCATACTTGTAATTTCCAAGATATAACACATTGATTGATCTTTTAGAACAAATACTTGATTGAATACAAACAAGGGTTTAACATATTACAACAATACCACCAATTTTTTATCCTCAATTAATTTAAAATAGTTAGCACAAAAACTTCAAGAAAGAGAAACAGGTAGAAATAACAAATCCATCGACTAATAATCAATAAAAAAAAGTATAAGATTTTTGTTGAATCTTCATAAACAACTATAAATATTGACAGACCACTAAAACTAGTGATCTTCTTCAAAGAGAAATACTACTTAGGAGAAATCATCTTCCAAATTCTTTGCTCTATCCATGAAGCTTTATGCTATCCTCAAAATAGAATTTTCATTCAATCTTTTAGGTTTTTGAAGTTGCCTAAAGGCCTTTTCAAAGGAAGAAGCAAATTTCATTGATTTTCACAAAATGCTTTTGGCACTGAAAAATATAGTTTGACCATGTGATAGACAATTCAAGAAAGTAAGTAAAAAATTGTGTACAATATTTCTTAAAAAACTTCATGTTAAAAGGAAAACTTGCATATTTCAGATAGAAAAAGCAGCAGATGGTCAATATTAAAAAATAATAGACTAGATATAAAACTATAGGTAGAACTAACAAAATCCTAATTGAAATATAGTTGATTGATTATTCTAAGTGAAGACAACTAGATGCATACAAGTTTTCATTTTCAACTTTCTTTCCCATAACTTTATTACATGTGGAAGCTAACATGCATGCATCTCGCAAGGCCATTTTAGTAAGAGTACATGTTGCATTCTCATATTCCACACTTCCTTCTCCATGAAAAACCATAGTAGGTACTGGAGGAATTAGTTTCTACATAAGTTGACTTGTCATCTTTAACCTTCTCTTTACTCGAGGTATTGATCCTTACTCTTTTTTTCAGTGATCAATCTCATCTTTCTCTTGTTGGAAACATAGGAATAATTTGGGTTCAGGAAGAATAAACATATTCATATGATGTCTTAAAATTTTATAGGATGCATTTTTATTATTTAATTACTAGTAAAATAGTCACAGGAAGACCTTAAATATAACCAAACCCTTTTTCTGAAGCAGTTTGTAGCATATTCCCATGCTAGCACAACATCATTGAAAATAAATGGTCAACAAAAATTAAAACTTTTCCCATAGCATGAACATTGGCTTAGTCTTCATGAATAAACATAAACCATTTCAAACTACAAGGAATAAACATAAATAACACCATTGATATAAATTCACAGAATATTGACAACAAAATAAGAAGTGAATTTGCTGGATAGTAGCTCAAAACCTTATAGTGGGAAGATGCCCTCAAGCTTGAGAAATATCTACATGACAACGAATGAGTTGTGACACTTATTTTTTACATTTACTAGGAAGAATTGCAACTAAATCTCCAATGTTTACTTTAGATAAATAGTATTGGTGTTGATATGAAATGTGCCCCCCCATCATTAAGAATGACACAAATATTGGGGTTCACACAGTTACTACATATTCAATGTCTTTCATGTCTAACTAACTAGTGTGGTTGGTAATTATTGGTGCTAATCCTAAGCCAGGGAACAAATCCTCAATATTTCTCACTAAAGGAATCAATTGATATTTTAAAGTTTCAGACCTTTCAAGTTCATCTAAACTCTTATACATGGCAAAAAATTGCAAGGCTAAGAGTCTCTCACTAGTATGAGGCCAAAACTACATTAATCTAGAATTCAAAATTTGTTGATTTAAATGATTTCTATCACCCACTCCTTAAGACAACTAAAGCATTTTGATAGTTGATTCGACTAAAAATTCAAGCTAAGGGGGTGAGAGAGCCTTGCATCTTAGTTTCCCTTTCTATGGCATCATTTAAGGAAGAAAGCGTATATGGTGTCAATGAATAGAAACTTAGTATTATTTTCCCTACAATAGCTACATCCTGTGAGCCTCAAAGTTAATGAGTGGTGATCATGTTACCCCGCATGTTGGCATGTCCTTAGGTGAATACACATGGATGAACTGTTGATTGAGAAGTTGATATACGTTGTCCAATGGCATTTGGGTGTTGAATATATTCTAGCTAGCTTAAAGGATGAATATCAGAGGTTGCGAAGTATGGAGGTTTGTCTATATTTACATCAATTCTGTTTTACACATGTTAGTGATTATCTAGAGGGAATGCTTAATGACATTGTTGAGGTGGTCACTTGCAATATTTTTACTTCAATTGTGGCAGTATCACCTACCTTTGATAAGAATATTGATGAGTTTCTAAAGCTACACTCTTGTGGGCACTTTATCCTTTTGATGGATGGGTCTCCCTATCCAATATTACATTTGTAGTTTGCATAGATGCACTTTTTTGTAAAGATCAAATTTGAATCCTTTGTAATAGTTGGGCTGGTGAATAAGATGCTAAGTCAAATAATAATTTGTCCGCTCTTTAAGTTCATAAATTTTAGCTTGCCCTTCAGCACATAATTTATCAAGACTCTTTTGGTCCTTTCTCTCACCTATGATATTTATAAAAGAAATTTCACAATAGCCAATGGGAAAAAAAAATTAAATAACTTCTAACATGTAATCAACATAAGGCTTTTAAAATTTCTTGTTTCATAGTTGCAACTCACAATAGTGTGTTAGCCCATTAGATACTTGTATATAAATAAGGTCCATCAATTGTCCACCAAAAATCTAAATGCAATGGCAGGTAGAGAAGGAAAAAACGAACAAATATATTAATTCCATTGAATGATTAAAAGAGTTAAACGGAGAAGAAGTAATAGAAAGTGTAGCAAGGGATTGTGTAAGGAATCTCTAATCAGAAAACCTATAGGTTATGTCGTAATCAATGAGAAATTTAATGATAACCCATGTCAAAGTCCTCAATGGGACATTCATATGTACATTGACCCAAGCCAACTAATCTTGAAGAATGTAGTGATCAAGACACTCATGGCACACATTTGGATAATTTGTACACATATCATTCACAACAGTTGGGGATAAAATAGGTTCAGATGATTTAAGTAGATTGGTATGATTTTGGATCTTGAACATTGGGAGCCCAGCTTAGGCCCTTCTTAACTTATTTTTGGAGTTTGACACATCCAAACATGCCCTCGTTTAGACAATTTGGATCACAAACCATTTAAAACAGTTAGGGGTAAATAAAACTTTGAACAAGTTTGGATGGATTGAAGTACATTAGTATGAGTTTGGATCTTAAACATTGGGAGCCTACCTTAGGCCCTTCCTAGCATATTTTTGGAGTTTGACCCACCCATGCATGCCCTCGATACCCCCACCTTGTAGACATTGTCAAGATATTCCAATAGTCCAAATAGAAAATTACCCCCATCTTTGTTTGTAAGTGAAAGTTATGACATGGAGAATTCAAGGTTCCAGTTTTAACCCCTAGATTATAAAAGACTAAATCGTGTATTATTTGCAATGCAGTGGTTTATGAGAATCGTGTCAATCCAAGAGGGTTGAATTGTATTGACCCCATACTATAGAATGTGAACATGTTTCACAAATTTTCCTAGCTCAAAGCCCAAGTCAAATGCCCCACTAGTGAATGATCATGAGTCCAAATGGCAGGCACACTAGGTTTTCATGTTATTCTTAACTGTTATAAAACCAAAATATAATAAATAATATAATAACCACCAAAAATATTGCTTGAGAAGCAACACATGACTTGAATGCAAGAGTGGAAGATGAAAGAGAGTCTTTGGGAAGGTAAGATAGGGAGTTATGAGATCTACCTTGGAGGAGGAGCATTTCCCACTAAAAAGGAGGGCCCACAGCTCTATGGCCATTGGGACCACTTGGCATGCCTTAAGAGGATGCGTGCATAACTTGAGGATGCTAGAGTTGAGGGCGCATCGCTTAGATTTGTATGTATAATTGGTACATGTTAATTTTTGTAGCTTGGGAGGTACTCCAAGCCTTAGGGTTTAGGGATTGGAGGACAAAGCGCCACAAGTAGACTTGTGGGATTGGAACCCAGTTATGGGGGTTTGAACCAAAATGTGTTTTAGGAATTTCTAGAAGCACATTTCTACATATGATGAAATGAGACAATAGAGGGAAGAAAGGGGAATCCAACGCTTTGAGAATAGTCGAATTCTAAGTTGCAGAAGTGGAGATATGATTTTTTGAAGTTTTCATGAATAATTGGACAAGGACAAGTCACGCAGGCTTGAGTAATTACTGCAAGAGACATGACACTTCATCAAATTCATGGAGCCCATCATTTATGGATAAATAGAGGGTGAAGGCAAGGTTAATTCTCATCCATTTTTGCAACACTTACCTCACAAAGAGCTCGCTATGGAGGGAGATACCTTTATTTTAGCCTACAACAAGGAGGACATGACCAACGAAAGTTGAAGGGTTGTTTCGAATCCAATTCAGGAGCACCGAGTTGCTGGAGAGAGAGCCAAAGTTCTTTACTGGAGGGTCATTGGAAGAGGGGGTTGTTTGATGGCTTGTTTGAGGAGGAAGAGTCCTCAAAAGAGGTTGTTGCAGGGTTGTTTGAAGGTGTTGTAGGGTGCTGCTATAAGAAAGGGAGGGCCGTCTATCTTAAGGGATTGAAATTGCCCAAAAGTTGCAGTGTGGAGGGACAACCTCTCACTAAAGGACAGTCATAGTCCATAGGTGAAAAATATGGGTAGAAGTAAAGACTAGAAAAAGGGACTGCGATGATGCCCTAGGTTGTAGCAGTGGATCAGACTTCAAATAGTGGACAAAGATATGTATTTTGGTGAATGTTTGTAGGTGTTTGATCCTAGTTTATGATCAATTTTGGATGAGTCTACATTGCAGTTTGTTGGGACCCATTTGTTGGAGTTTCCTTGGGCATGAAGGAACTCAAACTAGGAGTATCTCCTGCTATTGAGTATTGTAGGTATCCTAGTGTGGACAGAGTTGTTGCAGCCTATGGAAGCCAAGGAGGTAGGGCTAAAAAAGCATGTTAGAAGCCCTAACCAGTGGGTAGTTTCATAGTGAAGTTTGGAGCTAAGATTTTTGTGATAACTTCTCTATTGTAGAGAAAAGGGCAGATGTGGAGAAATCTGTGGGAAGACGTCTTGTTGGCTTGGAACCAAATTATGGGGTTTTGCACCAAAATGTGTTTTGGGCATTTTCGGAAGCATATTTATACATATGATGGAATGAGACAATAGAGGGCTAAAAGGAGAATCCAACACTTAAAGAATCGTTAAATTATGAGTTGTAGAAGTGGAGATACTATTTTTTAAAGTTTTCATTAATAGTTGGACAAGGACAAGTTATCTAGACTTGAAGAATTCATCCAAGAGACATGTCTCTTCATCAAATTCTTGGAGCCCATCATTTGTGTATAAATAGAGGGTGAAGACAAGGTTAATTCTCATCCATTTGTGCAACACTTACCTCACAAAGAGATCATTGGAGAGCAAGATGCCTTTGTTCTAGGCCATAATAAGGACGATAGGACCAATGAAGGTTGAAGGGCTATTTTGAGGCGAATTTAGGAGCAATGAGTTGCTCAAGAGAGTGCCGAAATAATATGTGGGAGGGACACGGATAGAGGGGGTTGTTTGAGGGCTTGTTTGAGGTGGGAGAGTCATCAAAAGAGGTTGTCACATGTTTGTTTGAAGGTGTCGTAGGGTTTCGCTGTAATAAAGGGAGGGAAGTCTATGTTAAGGACTTGAAACTAGCCAAAAGTTGAAGCATGGAGGGACAACCTCTCACTGAAGGAAAACCATAGTTGATAGCTTAAAATCTAGGCAAACATAAAGGCTAGAAAAGGGACTGTGATGATGCCCTAAGTTGTATCAGTGGAGGAGACATTAAATAGTGGACATAGGTATGTATTTTGGTGAATGTTTGTACGTGTTGGATCCTAGTTTAGGATCAATTTTGGATCAGAGTACATTACAATTTGTTGGGAGCCATTTGTTGGGGTTTACTTGGGCATAAAGGAATTCCAACTAGGAGAACATCACGCTATGGAGTGATGTAGTTGTCCTAGTGTGGACAGAGTTGGTGCAGTCCGTGGAAGCCAAGGAGGTAGGGATGACATGGAATGTTAGAAGCCCTAACCAGTGGGTAGTTTCACGGTGAAGTTTGGAGCCTATATTTGTGCAATAGCTCCTTTATTATAGAGAAAAGGGCGGATGTTGAGAAGTCAATGGGCAGCCATGTGTAAAGGTATCCTAGATGTGAGGATGCCTTGACAAGGTGCAGATGCTACAACATGGACTAGGTCACTCGTGGACTATTAGAAGGCAGCACGAGAGTGGACCAAGTGTGAATGTGATTAGGCACTTATGGTTTGCTAGAGGATTCCGTGATAATGTCCAAGTTAGAGCCCACTAAGAAACACATTGATGGAAAAAGGTAGTTGCAAGAGAGGCAATTGTTGAGCTCAAGGGTATGATCGACAAGGATACGTTTGTTGAGCACGAGACTTGTATGTGGAGAATCACTTCTACAATAGATGATGGGTAATCCTCCTAGCCCATTTTCATCATAAGAGATGGACATTCAGCAGTGATAGGTGGCATACCTTCATGCCTTATGTTGGTCTTCTTTGGTGTAGTGTAGGAAGACCATAGTGGGCTAAAGTCCCCGAGTATCTGAGGAGAAGTAGTGGGCAATTGGGATTTGTTCAAAAGTGGAGTTGTGAAGAACTTGAAAAGAGTCTCTATGTGCTGTGTCCTTGATGGAATAAGGCACGACTATTGAGAAGATTGGATAGCCAAGGTTCAGTGGTTAGATGGGCATGGAAAATTGATAGAGGCAGGAGTTACAAATCGAGAGCCGAAGGACCAGGAAGGTATAGGGTATGCCTGAGAGGAGCTGATCTAGGTCTAGGTGTGACAAAGGACCCTTCCAAGACCTTTTGCTTTGGTGATGTGTTAAATTTCAATTTTAAAAGAACATAAATGAAGACATGTGCATGATGTAAAGAAGAGGAACATGACAATCATCAGCAAGATAAAACTCAAAGCATTGATAATAGAGTTCGTTAATGAGGGACTACATCTCCAGGCGCTCGCATCAAGATGGTGTAGGTCATTGCATTAAGTGTTGTCAATAGTGATGATGTACATAAGAGGTGATGTTGCTATCATACAAGGAAAATTTCCTCATGTAGGAGTGGCTCCAAGAGATGTTCTGTTGTAGGAACTCTCAGTCAAAAAGGACTCCTATCAGTATGACTCAAACTCATGCGTGATGAGCATCCCTACAACATGGCATAAAAGGGATCTACAAACATACATGACAACACATGAGTATCCCATCACCACAACGACAAATGAATCTCAAATAAAACATAACGAATCATGATAACAAGTACTCCCACAAATGATTCTGCGTCACGTCAAGCAAGAATCATGAAACAAGTAAGAAACAATATCCCATATCAAACATCAAATAGGGATCTATGTAGCACAATGCATCGCAAAAAGAAGTACATGAATACAATGCATATACCTCACATCCTCGGGCCATCTAAAGAAGAGGATATAAAGCTGCTGAAGCTATTCGTACCATCGATCTCACAGCATCGAATCGCATGGAAATGGCTTCTCGCACATGAATGCTGACACTTGCACTCCACTTAGAAAAGTGGCTGAAAAATATAATGAGAAAATGGAAAATCTAAACACACCTTCAAATTTGTGGCATCGAATAGTGCAAAATCGATTGTCAAATTTCTAAATTCTGAGAAAATGGAAATATGGGGCTTAAGGAATATTTTAGATTCCCCCTAGATTCCTGAAAGATTCCCTCCTCCAGGTCCTCTGCAAATCTTCTACTCAGATCAGGAAATTGACTACGCCATCGATTTTGTGTCACTGAGAGGTGTAAGATCGACATAAAGTTTCTCCAATTTGGGCACTACAAAAATTTCACCCTCCTAGAAATTTTGCTTAGCCATGGTTCCACCTGCAAATAAATTAATTAAAAAAAAAACTTTCCCTTTTTTTCCGTGCCCTCTCCTGGTTCCTCCATCTACCTGGGCACGTTGTGCAAATGAAAGTCTTTATAATTTCTCAGGCGGATTTACCAATGAATTGGTTTTGGCATGTTGGTAAAATTAGTAGTTTGTTGAGGAGGGGCCAGGTGGTCAAACCCCGCTCCTCCCTTTTTTTTATACATTATTGTTCTAGCAAAATTCGCGTTTGTATTTGGCTAGGGGTTGGGTGTACATTGGGCGGCCTGCTACACACCCTTCGTAACCACATTAACTGAGGGTGCATTAAACATGGACTAGCGTTTGTTTGTTGTTTTAAATGGAACATGGTACATTATGTGGCCTAACATGGGGCTGCCGCATGGTGGCGGGACAACCCATGTGGTTGGCACATACTCAGTACCCACTGGCCTCCCTTTAAGATGACAGTTGTATATGTGTTGGGGTGTGGGTCGAGTCCACCGGAGGTGGCACTCCCACCCCCGTTACATTATGTTGAATATGGTTAACGCTGTTGGTTGGAGGGCTTGTTGGGGTTGTGGCTGCCGAGCCATGTCTAATGTAATTTGTTGCGGTTGGGCCAATGAAGGTTATGGCTCGTCAACCCATTTTAAAACTTTTTTTTATGTAATTTTTTGGGTGGCAGAGGTGGTAGCCCACCACCTCATATATATATATATATATATTTAATTTTAAGAAAACAATGGTCATTTTTAAAAATTTGAAATATGACCGAAGGAGTAATTTTAACCAAGCAACAATTTCGCCTAGAATTTGGATGGAGTTGGCCAGATTCTGTCTTCTAAAAAAATTCCAAATTGTGTCTTCATTAATCCTATCGAGTAAGCAAAATTCAACCGAACTTTGACTGCCTCTGTCTTCTTCATCTGGACTCGGATTGACAAACAGTTCACACCACTGTGATCATGACGATAAGATCTTTAATATGAACTTGGTTTGATCATAATCCAAAAACTTTTATTTTTGAGCTTTCATAGGCACTCTTTGTCCTGTATGTGTCTCTAGAGCCACCTAGATCAGGAGCTAAGAGAGCATGTGACAACCAGATGGCCAGAGTATCTTGTTGAGGGAAGATTGGTTGTTGATGGATTGACATCAAGCCCTAGTTTGTATTCTTGTATCATGGGATGTATGAGGGCCATTATCCCTGGTATGAGAGCCCTGGATTGTTCTATTATATGTTGATTAATATAACAAAATTGGGTTGAAAATTTGTAAGAAGTTTTCTATATTATGTGTATGTGTGATTTATTTATGTTTATATTCCACTGTGGAAATTAGTATCATTGAGATTCTTGGTTTGCTAACGTTAGATATTTTAATATTCTATCCTAGACCTAAGATTGTGGAAATTCAACAATAAACATATGTTGACAAGGAGCATTGTAGCAATGGATAGTTGTCTTGGAAAGCAAGAAGCCTTGAAATGAGTAGAACTTGACACTTGGAGCCTATGCTTGATGGTACACCACATGAGGAGCCTTAAATTCACACATGTACATATTGAAGAGAGAGTGCTTCACTTGGAGACCTCATCTTGAGGAAAATATTAGGTTGCTTATGTACCTATTACCCACCACTAGTGGGTGTCCCCATAGGAGAACTTTCCTCCTAGATTTGTCTTCAGCCGACAGTCAACAACCCTTTTGCAGCCACCTAATAACTTTTACATTCTACTTTTCTCTGTCACTTGAGTTAGCTATTGTGTACCTCGCTCATGTGTGAGGATCGTATGTTTGAAAGTGGGGCATCCAATCCCAAAGTTATGATTTTTCATTATGTAATTGGGTGTTTATGTTTGTTTTTATTGGGCACATTTGGGAAGATATAAAATTTAGTTGTAGTATTCATGTGTAAGCATGCAAGGTTTGATTTCATCATTTGTTTCTTGAATATGGACTTGTCTTGCACAAGGAAGAAAGGCACTACGATTTATGTGAGGAAAAACCTAAAGGAAATGTGAAAGACCAAGGATTTGTGGAAAAGAAACTATAGAAAAGACGTAGAGAATTTTGCTTGGAGATCTTTTGTGAGGATAGATTGGTGAAAGATCAAAGGTGAAAACTTCTGTGAGGAAATCTTGGTGAAAGAAAAAGGACGAAAATTTTAGTATTGATGTTAGCTTATTATGGATTCTTTGGTGTGACTAGACAACTTAATGGGATGTCTTTCTAGGAATTTGTATTGCTGGTTGTGGTTTTTTATTAATGGTGGATGCCCTACGTAGGGTTTGGAGGCACTTGAGAGTCCTAGCTTGTGAGAATCTTGAAGAAATATCTTGTCCCTTTTGATAAGATGTTCATATGTACATCAAACAAAATAATTATGCACACTTTTCTGCCTAGACTCCGAACATTGTGTACTTGTAGATCTTATTTTTAGCATATTTCCCATGGTGAGCAGATATTTTCTAATGCTCCTTGGCATATTGATATATCATAAATAGTTAACATATTTTTTTTAGTGAATAAACAAGTATATGGAAGCATAGAGGGAAAAATTGTGTTTGTAACAACATTGTTAGTAAGTTATTTTCACATTTGTTATATCTTGGGGAATGTGCCCTAAGGGATTGAAACATAACTTCCTCGATGTTTGTATAGTGTTTATTTTCTTGGGCTTCATTGTGTATTTGGTTGGACATAAATGGAATATATATATTTCCATATTCTATGTTTCAAAAAGTTAGACTCAACACTAAGGCTAAAAATTCACAAGAAATTGATTTAGGAAACCTTAAGGTTTACTCTTGAGGTGAAGTTTTTGAATTTGGATTGATCAAATATTTCTCAAAATTTTCACAATAAATCATGATTCATGAGTCAAGACTCATCAAAATCATTGGCATATGTTGAATCCTCAAGAATTCCCTCTAGATCAATGTTTGCACTCGATGTGCTCCCCTCTTGAGGGGTGAACCTCAAGGTCCAACACTTGACTCAACCACCTACAGTGGAATAAATAACCCCAAGTCTATCTCACAGACGTCATCCTCTAGGATTTACAAGGTTTATTAGTCCATCTAATCTTACATCACCAGATAAATGAGGTTAGGGTTTACAAGCATTTTCTTTTCATATATGTTGAAATCCAAAAATATATCCACATTCTTTGTATGTGAGGTCTGATGGAATTGATTCAAATAGAAAACGTCCTGGAATGGGCTTATTCATTTAAATTGTAAAGTCAAAATATAGTTTAAATAAAGTAATGATAAATATATCCATCAACTTTAGGAATTAATATCAAATGTTCTCCCTCTTCTATACCTATAGAGAGCTTATTTTTTTATTATTGTAATTTTTTCTTTATTTTTTAAAATTTTTTTAATTACCTTGATGCATCAACTGGACAGACTCCACCAAGTCATATTTTTAAAACTCATCCATGTTAAGGTGACTCAGCTGAATCAAATGTTTGACTCAAGATCTCAAGAAATTGGCACCTGAGTTTGACTAGTTTTGGCTAGAAAAACCATCTGAATCTTCCAAGCTAAGTTGACTCATCTGAGTCTAATAATATGGATTTCACCATCCTTGGATATTTTAGCAACACAATAATATAAATAGAAATGGAAAGAAGTTCCATCCATAGGAGTATGGCCACCTCAATGTTATGCCTATCACCCACAAACAAGTTATAAATGACATTATTTCCCTCATAAATGGATTTCCTAAAGAAGATGAAGAAAATTCCATAAGCTTCCCTCAAACTGTCAACTTGCATGGAAAACATAGGGACCCTTGGTGCTCATTTTGATTGGTTATACTATATCTCTCTAGCAAAATTTCCTATGTTCCATGATACCACTACAATCCATGTGTATTGACACTATGGTCATGCAACAAGAAAGGCTAAGGTGAGAAACAGATGCATCATTCACAATGGGAGAAATGGAGGAGGGAAATCCATCCCCTTACATGATGGTTATTTATCTTTCACTAAGCTTTGAGTGCTTTCAAACAACATAATGTTATCAATGCTATTGGCACCTAGCAGCAATTTCTTCAGCTTCAGATCTGTACCATAAATAAGTCAACACCCAAACAACTAAATAGCCTAGAGGTCATAAATATGAGGTAATTTGGTAAATTTGTGTATTTATTTCCTCATATCCTCCTTGTGTTCTAAACAAGAAATAATCCCAGCAAAACATGTTTCTTTTATATGGTCAAAAATGTACATATCACATGTGTACTCATAGTTTTTATTTTGTTAGCTTATTTATGGGGTTCTTAGTACTTACCTAGTATATAGATTTAAATAATGTTTCCTTTTGTTGACCTAGACATAAGTATTGAAGATGACTGAGTAAAAAGTGAATGATTTTCCCACTATCAAGGGTTGGCTATAAAGGCACATTGAAGTTAAAATATGCTTCTTTGTATTATAATGATCAAGTTTACTTGAAAGGAAAAAACAACCAAAAAATGAACACTATTATACCTTCTCCATTTGTTAGGTATGTTGTAAGGTTTGAAAGAATAAAATTCTGAGGAAGTTTTCCATGTGATATGAGTGAGTCCCTTAGGATGCCTCCTCCAACGTCTGGGACAACCTATAATGTTCCAACTCGATTTGGACCCGCTATGTCACCCAATAAGAATGACACATCAAGGGGCATATGATATGTAATGATGCCTAAAATATCAGTTGAATTGAAGGGGAAATGACTACATGACATGGTTGAAGTTGGAAGTAATGATATGTCAACCATAGATGATACACCACTGCAAGGTGTTTGCATAGTAGGACCTATTTCCATAGAATTGTTCGTAATATTACTGCATCAACAACCACTATATCAATACCACTTTCTCAACTCTAAAATGGTCTCCCTATGAATTTAAACCTATGAAAGAGCATTAACATTTCAATTTGAGAAATAAAAGGAAGAAAATAAGTCTTACTTTGCCGTAGAGCTCCTCCAAAATTACTAAAAATTTCCCTCAGCAGGAATTCCATTCACTACAGTTGGACTAGATTGTCCACATGACATGGAAACTAGATGGGGATGTCTAGTTGTTGGAAGAAGGGGCTATGGAAAGACAGGGTGCCCCATGGGTAGATGCTGGATGGCACTACAAATAGGGTGAAAATGAGTAATGATAATTCCAACAATCAGAGCCAATAAAAGGGGAAACAAAACAATGAGATAGAAGAGATTAGGAAAATTTACTAGGAGAAGGGTGCATGCCATTTGGCATAGGAACCAAAGGAGAAGTTGGCACATGTAGTCTCATAAGATGATACTATTGTTCTAGAAAATGATTGAATAATATGATCTATTTATTTAACTTCAAACTTGTGTAGTAAGCTTTAAAGAAGTCATGGATCTTCTCTTCTTACTAATGCCACAATGCAATTTTATCCTTATCATACATCTTAGTCACATAATTGTCCAAATAATATTCCATTACACTTTTGGCCATTCTTCAAGATAATGTTCGTTATTTAATCATAATGCAAAAATTAAGCACCAAACAAAGTGAAAGTAAAAATGATTGAAATTTCCTCGTTAAACTCATGGTAAACATTGCTTTAGATTGGTGTGCTATGATGCATACTTGCTAGTGTATCATCTTCAAACTGGTATGTAACATTGAAGGTTATCCATCCTATATACCTTTAGAGAGATTATTGTTTTATTATTCTAATTTTTTCTTCCCTTTTTTATTTTTTTAATTTCATTGATGCATTAGCTGAATAGACTCAACCAAGACAGATTTTATCTAACTCATCCATGTGAAGGTGGCTCACTTGAATCATATGCTAACTCAAGCTCTGGAGTAGTAAGCATATGAGCTGGACTGGTTTTGGGCCGTTAGCTTTAGTCACATATTACACTTTTCTAATTTTTTACCTTCAGTCTAAGTTCAATTAGGTGCATGCACTCTAGTAAATAAGTTGCACACTTGCATGCCTTAGATCGTCTTTAGTTGAGTCATTGTTTTGTACATCTCTAGGTTTATTGTACATACCCTTCTCCTGCATATATAAAGGAAAAGGTAAAGGTATAGATTTATTAATTGAGAGTTTAGTTCAACAACTAGCAGTGAGTCTGTTTTCTATAACATATATTCATTTTTAGAAGTAATGAAAAGAAATGATAGGGTTTCCTAGTCAATTTACCATGTGTCCATTATATATTTATGTGTTTATAGATTCTAGCAATAATTATAGGGTGCATTTTTTAGTAGCTTTAATATTTTAGCTATTCATTTCATGTAGGAATTCTCTTAGAGTGTAGAATTAGTTTCCCATGGTTTGGAAAATCTAAATGGTATTAGAGCACAGTTTCTGAAATCTTCCAAATTCTAGGTATGCGGAGGCAAGTTGTCTAGAGTCAAGAGTTATGAGAGGGTTTCAATGTGGAGTATGTCCAAGATTCAATGGTTGAAATATATGTGCCAATGTTTAGTTGTCATAGATTTTTAGTGTGTAGTATGTCCAAGCTTCAATGGCTGAAATATATGTGCCAATGTTCAGCATATGCGACTGATAAGAGTTTTGGGTTGTGAAACCCTAGTTGACCTAGTTAGTAAAGAATGAAGCTTTTTCAATGGAGCTATAGTAATGAACATATGGCATGACAACAAGAAGATAGTAGGTATGAAGCAAAACCTTATGGATTCAATTAAGGATCCCCTAATTCCTCATATCAATTGGAAAAATACCTCCAAAGGTATGTAATAAGCCTTAGGGACCCTGTATCAAAGTGTGAACATATACAAGAAGATGTTCCTCAAGATCAAGCCTGCCATTGCTTGCATGAGAAAAAATGATATAGTAGCAAGCTATCTCATGAAATTATAAAAGATGAGATATCATATTGTTGCAGTGTGGCACACAGTTCAGGATGATGAGCTACTTCACATTTCTAAACCAATTACAAGGACAATGATCATGTACCATATAATACCCCAGTTTTGATCTCTGGATTAACAATGCATATATGTGCATATAATGAAAGGTTGAGTGTTAAATGATATAATAACTATCACACATTGAGGGTTAATAATAATACAAATACAAAATGGGTTACAAATGGAGGACAAAATATAGGGGGCTACCATGTCACAAGAGAGGAAAGAAAGGGGGTTTAGGGGGGCTGAAAGGGGGGCAAAGAGAAATAATATTATTTTATTCTAAGCCTAAGACACCTACCTAAAATTATCCTAAATCATATCAAACTTGGAGTTGGTGGGGAAGTGAGATACGTGAGCTTCTTGGGAAGACATGTGGTGAGTTGTGACCATGCAAATATAATCCAAGACTTGTGGTTTTTGTGTGGAAGTTTCTAATAATTCTTCCGAGAGGTTGCCTTATAGAAAGTATTGATTCCATCTTTTGCAATGTCCATGCTCTCATAAATGTATCCATTGGAGGTTTGTCTCCATCCATGATCCTCAACAATTTCGTAAGGGGCTCGGGCATGCTAACAATTTTGGTGATTTTATCCCATAAATTATCTTTAAAGAGAGGCAATTCCATAAAAATTACATCAAGTTTTGTGTTCTCTTTCCAAAATAGCCATCCATGGCTAAAAAACATCCATCTTAATGCTTGGCACTCATTTAGAAGGGTGAGGGAGAAAACGTATCTGAAAAAGCATGTCTCAATGGGGCAACTGAGCTCTCCCTCTATGAACTTTGTCATAAGGTTCAACACCCAAGCATGATTATAAATGTACTTGGTTGTTCATTTTCACTTGTGAACAATATCTTTCACCCACTCCAACTTTCACATGTCCTCAAAAAATTGAAAGGGCGGAATAGTAGGGTATTTTGGACATATTAATTTTCCATCTGCCACATAATTTGCAGAATTATCCATGATTACTTGGACAACAATTTTAACCCCAACTTCTTCCACAAAATCCATCAAGAATGAATGTATCATATTTCCATCCTTTTCATGCGATGATGCATTAATAACTTTCAAGAGTGTGGTTATTTTAGTCAGAGCCACAAGAATATTGATGATTGTTCTACTCCTCTAATTTATTGACCCATTTGACAATATTGAGGAGTTTCAAAGGCATTTGGTGAGTCTTAAGGAATTTCAAAGGATTTTCACAAGCCTTGAGGAGTTTCATAGGAGTATAGGGGAATGGAGAGTATTACATAAGAGCTTGTGTGAGTAACTCTTTTCAACGGTGACTCAGTGAGGCTTTGTTGATGAATGTAGTAGTTGACATGTACTTCTCCATTGGATATATGTCAAGCATGCGAATGGTCATCAAAAGTATCCTTAGCATACTTGCTAAATTTATTTAGTAAATTTCTTTTCTGATTTAGCTCAAGCCTAACTTAGGAAAATCACATAATTGGCATCTGGTTTGGACTGGTTTTGGGCAAAAAAAACCATCTGAAATTTCCAAGCTAAGTTGAATTATTTGATTCTAATAATATGGGTTTCACCATCCTTGTATATTTTAGCAACACAATCATAGCAATAGAAAGGCAAAGAAGTTCCATCCATAGGATAATGGCCACCTCAATGTGAGGCCTATCACCAATAAGCAAGTTATAAATGACATTATTTCCCTCATAAATGGATTTCATAAAGAAGATGAAGAAAATTCCATAATATTCCCTCAAATCTCAGATTGTGTAGAAAATCTAGGGATCCTTGGTGCTCATTCTAATTGATTATAATATATCTCTCTAGTGGAATTTTTTGTTTTCCATGATGCCACTACAGTCCATATGTATTTAAACTATGGTTGTGTAGAAAGAAAGGCTAAGGTGAGAAATAGATGCATCATTCACAATGGAAGGAATGGAGGAGGGTAATCCATCCCCTAGCACGATGATTAGTGATCTTTCAATAAGATTTGAGTGCATTCAAACAACATCAAATTATCAATGCTATTGACACCTAGCTGCAATTTCTTCAGCTTCAGATCTGTACCATAAAGAAGTTAACACCCAAACAAATAAGTAGCCTAGAGGTTGTAGATATGAGGTAAGTTGGTAATTGTGTGTCTTTATTTACTCATCTATTTATTGTTTTCTAAATAAGAAATAATCCCAGCAAAACATGCTACTTTTATATGGTCAAAAACGTACATATCACATGTCTATCAAGAGTTTTTATTTTGCTAGCTTCATTATGGGGTTCTAGCTTCTTTCTGGGTTCCAAATGAAGCAAAAGAAAATGGATGGAATTATTTACCTTCCATAATATTATTTTAAGACCATAACTTTTAAACGTTTCAGCTTCAAATTAGGAACTTTTTCAAGGCCTATAGGAAATAAGGGTATGTTTTTTCTGGCGATCAATCAATGAAGAGTCTTCCCCTACACCCTCCTATAACATAGAACCATCATAAAAAAATGTTCTAGAAGCTATTTTCTAATTAGGTTAGAAGATATAACACTATTTGTATCCACAAATAGAACAAATTTATTTGGAGTTGAAGATATTATCTAGGAAGATGAAAGTAGTAGGATATGTCCCCAATACAAAATTTGTTTTGAGTAATGTGGAGGAGGAACATAAATAAAATGATATTTGTTGCCATAGTGAAAAATTCACAATTTCATTTGGACTCATTAACACATCACCAGGGACTGTGATTTGAGTTATCAAGAATCTTAGAGTCTATGTTGACTTCCACTCTACAACAAAGTTCATATGTAAGATTTTTGCACAGCAAATTGTACTAAGAGATATGAACTACTTCCATCCTTTCAAGGAAGGCCAATGTTCTTGTCGAGATTATTGGTGACACCAACTAAAAAAATGAAAGTCAAAAGCATGTATGGTCAAGGGGAAAAGGAAGGGAATTTGTCATAGTTTTTAATTACCATTTTCTTGTGCTCAGAGCTAGATCAATGGAATATATTTGACATCTCTTCTACTATATGCATATTAAAGTTGATTACTTGTATGGGTTTTGAAGGCCAATTTTGTCTTCTTTCGGTATGCATTATCGATTGTTCGAAATGACTTCAAATTTCATAGCTTTGGGATTTCTTTATTTTTTCCTTCTACATTTGATGCTAATGAAACACCTTTCGAGATTGCAAATAAGGTAATAATATGTTTGAATGATTCCTACTAAATAATTCATAATTATAATGATGATAACTAGCTCTTTGAAATTTTGTTTAATTTCCAGATATTTAGCAAAATGTTGGTGAACAATGGGAACCTAATGTCAGATATAGAGAAAGCTTGGGCGTTATTAAAATCATTTTCCAGAAACAAGCCCCTTGAAATATTAAGACATGTAACACAATTTCATAGCACTCATTGGTGCAGGTGAAGTTCCTAGAGTTATCATGGAGCAAAAAGGAGTCCGAGAGAGAGGGAGTAGCTAAGTGTCTGGATAAATACCTTCAAAAAGAGTTGGATTCTTAATGGATTCTGCAAGATTCATTTCTTGTACGATATAAGGGAGCAGGTATGATCTCGTTCCAATTTTTTTCCAAGTGGGCATTTGGGATGTTAAACCCTCACCCCACCCTTTAATTTTAGTTCTTGCATGAAGTATGTTCAGGGTGATGGATAATGTACCGTGCAAGTCATTCAAGAAATCTTGTTCAAAATTAAAAGTATCATGAAATCATGCATAAAGAATATTTTTCACGTTTTTGGTGCTATTCTTCTTTGCACAAAAATAATATTGATAAAGTATATATGTGCTATCCAAATGTTGGGTTTTCAGAATTCATCAAGGCCACTTTAGCTACATTGGAGAAAGAGAGAGGGAACCTTTTGGCATGGAAATAATCTCAATGGAGAATAAATAGTAGAGCCGCTTGGATCAAGGATGAATATGAGAGTGCAAAATTCTTTTAGAGTCATGCTAAATGATAGAAGATGCAAAATACTATTTGGAAGATCACTTATGTGAAAATACTATAATGTACTATATTTGATGATATCTAGAGAAACAACACCATGATTAAGGGGATCAGTTTACCCAAAATGTTATGACCAAGAGGTTGAAAACGTTCAAGAACAACAATCGGGATTGACAATAGAAAAATATTTTGGTTCTCCTAAAGCCGTTGAGGTATGTATACATGTTTGGATATTTTCTTTATTTGAAAAAGTAGATGTAGAAGGGCCATATTTGTCACCTCCAGTAAATTGGAATCTCTACTATTGTCACTGAAGATCTATTGAGCGATCAAGAAAGATTTCACCAGCTTTTCGAACAACACCAAAAATTGAAGCAAACACTTTGGGTATCTTTTATAAGTTTAACAATTTTTTGATAGTGACCTTGAATGTTGGAGTAATGTTAGTTATGTTTTGTTGAATAGTTTGTGGTATTTGACTAATCCTCACTATGCCATTTGGTTGTAGCATCTACATTTTTTTCTTCGACTTATATATTCACATTCCTTGGTTAATAATCTATTTATTTCATAGGTTCATATGTAGCAATGTAGATTTATCATCTATCACAATTTTCAAATTGATATTTCTATCGCATGCTTTATGTTGCATCTCCTCGATTTATGTGTTATCTGGTTGCATCACATGTTTTCCATTACATAAAAAAGACCACATAGACAATTAATTTTTGTAGTATGTGCTATGTAGTTTCCTGCATGGGCTAGTTAAGTCTTTTTTCCTGATTACTGGATACTCATAATCTATAATTCCATTTGCCAAACATGTAGTGCACATGGTTTTGTAGCCTTAAAGTCTATTTTTGGACTTGATTTTGGGTCATCAAACCCTCAAACTGAAGAAAAGTTGAAATATGTGTTCTCCATGTTGGACTTTCATACAAAGAAAATAAATGACCATGCACAAATGTTTCATTGCACACAGGGAATACCTTAGAGCAGGTAACAAAACTTGATGCTAATGTGTTTCTTTAAGCGTGTCTCATTTTAATCTAGTTCCTTCTCATCTTTATTTCCTTGTACTAACTAATAGTTTATGATGGTAGAATAAGACAACTAACAGAGAAATTCTTTATTTTTTTAAAGAAACCTATAGGTATAATTCAACTGTTAGAGATAGTGCCAAAAAAAGAGCTTCCATATTTTGTAACTGAGATTACAGTTTCATCTTGGGATTTTCCAACTCATCGATCTATTAATCCTAATGAAGATTTCAAAAGAGTTAGCACCCTTCAATTAAAAATCCAAAGAATGAGTCTATTGTATTGAAATAGTTGATGATTCTTATTTTTTAGGGGTAATGAAGAAAAATTTATGTGGGAGTGCCTCAATTCATCACTAAATAGGCCTACATTTCTTGTGTCTTCATTAAAGAGAAAATTGGCTTAAGTGGATGTGCCAAATAGGCAATAGAGAATTGATGGCATTGGGTTAGGAGATGTGGTAGGAACCAAAGCTACTTTCTTGTTTGTTCGTGAAGGACGTAAAGTTGTTTCCTCATCTAGTCCAACTAGATGAGACACATTTTGGCAATGCAAGGCTAATACAAGTAGACCATCTTCTATGCATGTTGATGATTATGTTGCAAGAGAGAGAAATAATGATGGCATGAGTAGAAAATCCAATGTTGTTAATGTTCAACATGGATGGTCTATTGGTGGTAGGCCACCATCTATTCATGTGGATGAGTTTTGGCTAGACAACATGAAAGCCAATAGCTAGTAGCTTTAGCCAATGGAGACCTGCAGAAACCTATGCAAACACTACCACCTGAGGTTGAGGGAAATGTTGATCTGGATTTAAGCATGAATGAAAAAAATTACAGATATAGCCATAAATACAGAGATTCAGTAGAAATAACTCTTCATTTTATTAATATGAAATGCTAAAATATGCTTACAAACATAATGGAAATAAGGCTATCTTAGGCGATGGTAGCTTTTCTCTGAGAAGAGATGTGGCAGCTACGTTCCTATGAACTGTGTTACAATGAGGCTCAAAAGCCTATTTATTATTGATGAACAATTGAAAACCATAAACATCCAAAGACCCAACCCTAGGAGATGAAGTGCCAAAATATGGGCCCTCTTTGGGTAAATTGGTACATCAACTTCATGGGGTCATAACTTTGCCATAAGGTCTTCGTTTGATGCACACAATACCTAGTTAGAAATATATATATGAGTAATACAACTTTTGAATGGCCAACATCAGTCCATGTCTCATGTTGGTCCCTTATTTCCCAAAAAAATTTGTTTAGGCCCTCAAAACGGCTTCAAAGGTTCAGGACCCGAAGAACTGCCAAAAAAGTAAATTGTGCTACAAATAAGGAAACTGAAAAACTGAAAGACACAATGGTGGGGGTCCAAGTGGAATAGAAAGGTGGCCACCAATATCCACCTAGATCATTCCTCCCCCCTTAGGAAGCAATGGTCCCCATTGCATTGAGTTCCTCCATGAGATAAGAAAACTTTTGCTGAACTTGGTCCTTGGTGAGCCACTTTCACTGGTTAAGGAGTTGGCTTGCTTTGACAAATCGATATAGTTGGATCCTTTGTTGTTAGGTGTTCTTTCTCTGCATGCCCATGATCCGATCAGTTGTGGCTTGTTCCATGAAATCTGTATTTAAATCTACAGGTGTGAGTTGTTATGTAATGTTTGATGTGTCTAGCAATGCTAGGAAGTATGGTCGAAGGTGATCCATATTGAACACTAGGTGCAGGCCAAAGAATGAAGGAATGATGAGCTCAAATGCATTGTCTCCAACAACCTTGGTAATGGTGTAAGGATTATATCAAAGTGGTCTAAGTTTTAGATAGGCTCTGGTAAGGTGTTCCTTCTGCAAATGCAACCAGACTTTGTCACACACCTGAAACTTGTGTGGCACCCAATGTTCATCATGTCGCTGCTTGTAGTTGGAATTTGATTTCTCTATAATTTTGTGGACTTGTTGATGGATATGTTGGATGTGCTCAATGAAATTGTTTGACTTATTGGCTTTGTAATGGACATGAGCTGAAATTGACTAAGTAGCTGCAAATGGTATGGCCACATCAATGGGACATATTGGCTAGAATCCCAACCCCACTTGAAAAGGGATGTGGGTAGTCGAGTTGTGAGAGACTGATTATAGTTGTGCTGGACATAGGGGAGGCTCTCATCCCATGTGCGTAGATGCTTTGATTTTTACATATGCAGAAATTGTATGATCATGTTGTTGATGACCTTTCTTTGTCCATCAGTTTGGGGATGGAAAGCTATGGACTTAGTCAACTTTCTGTCCAGCATCAACCATAGACTAGACCAAAATATACTGAACAACCTATTGTACCGATCTAGGATAATAAACTATGGGATCCCAAAATTTACCCACACTTGTTCAAAGAATAGTTTAGCAGTGGCTTTTGTTGTGATATTCTTCTTGCAGACCGCCACAATAACACTTTGCATCAATAATCAACTTCCCTTTGTCATTCCCCTTGTCAGGTTTTTACTGAGAGTCTTAACATGCATCTGATTCCAAATCCTTCAGTTCGGTCACCAGCAACTACATGGCCCGACCCTCAATTGTGTTGTGAGTGGATCACTTATGGAACTCACACTACTTTTTTGTGTCCTTCTTTGGCTTTGCAATGTTTTTCTTTGATTGCAGGTTTGGTGGGTTGTTGTGGGCCACCTTACCTTGGTTTTCTCCTTTGTTTTGTGTGGTTTGGGGGAAACTTTCCCTTGCTTCGAATTCGCAGATCAAAAGTCTCACTTCTTAGGTTTAAATTTCTGCTCAATCTTGACAGCGTATTGGTATGTCGTGCTAAGCAAGGAGATGTCCAGGAACTCCATCTCATTTTAGATGTACTTGTGTAGGTAGCTGTGGTACTTGATTACCAAATGTTTCTTAAAATCCTTGATACCCAACTTCGTGCGAAGGGTATGAAAAAAATTGGTAAACTTCGACACATCTTAGTCCCTTCCTTGCCGCAACATTGTCCACTTTATGTATTTATCCTCATAGATCCTGAAAGGGTAGTACTACTCCTTGATGGCATCCAAGAATGAATTCCAAGTGGGTGCCGCTGAAAACAACGAGGTCATACTTTAATCCTTCTCATAGTAGGTTTCCCACCAGTCATTGATGTGGGGGGTGGCTTTGAGAAGAGCAAAAGTAATATTTTTCTCAGCTGGAAAAATCATGAACAAAAAATTATCCTTCTAGTAGATTTAACAATATATCTACGGTGTCTGCATCTATTTGGCCATCAAATATGGGAATTTCAAAGTTTACTTGTACCTTAAAAGGAGTGGAGCCTCTAGAGTGGCTGCTAGATGTGGATGCACCATCGGTGGGCAACCATTGAAGGATATGGGCAAAGTTATCCATCATCGCATTCCTTTGTTTCTCCAGGGCCTCCTCGAGAAATATTTTGATAGGAAATCCTCCCCCCTCATATTTATTTTCTTCCCCCATCGACGATCATCGGGGTTTACGAGGTTGATCTCGCAAAGGTTCAACCATATTGAGCCCTGAATCCTTATATCTCGACCTTGTTGAGGACATGCAAAGAAAAACAAAGAAAGAGTAGACCGTTGTGATACCACTGATCCAGATTTAAGCAGGAACATAACAAAATACAGATATAATAATAAATATAGAGATGCAGTATAAATAACTCTTCATTTCATTAATATCAAATACGGAAATATGCTTACAAATAGAATGGAAATAAGACTAGCTCGGGCGATGGTAGCTTATCTCTGTGAAGAAGTGTGGTAGCTACATGTCTATGAACTATGTTACAATGAGGCTCAAAGGCCTATTTGTTATTTAGAAACAATGGAAAACCATAAACATCCAAAAACCTAACCCTAGGAGATGAAATGCTAAACTATGGGTCTCATTTGAGTAAATTGGTACATCAACTTCCCGGGGTCGTAACTTTGGCATATGATCTTTGTTTGACACGCACAATACCTCGTTAGAGATATCTATCTGAGCACTACAACTTTTGAATAGCCAACATTGGGCAATGGCTTACGATGGTCCCGGTTTTCCCAAAAAACTTCGTTTGGGGCCTCAATATGGCTCTAAAAGTTCATGACACGAAAAACTGCTAAAAACAGTACATTGTGCTACAAATAAGGAAACTGAAAAACTAAAATAAACAATGGTGGGGGTCCAAGTGGAATAGGTGGGTGGCCACCAATATCCACCTGGACCAAGTGTTGATAAAAATAATAAATCTAGAGAACTGAAGTCTCAAGTTGAAGATGACTTATATAAAATCAATATTAAGTTGGATGTTGTTTCTGAATTATAAGACTTGTTGAATCAGAATTAATTTTCCTTTTGATTCAAACCAAGATGAATCAAACTGTCCTCGCTTCCTCACTCTTTCAAGTAGCATAGTTGGATCCTTTCAATAAAATTAATTTGGATAATGCCCTAGTTCACTGGGACTACTATTTCTTTTTGTGAATTCAACCAATTCCCCTCCCCTTCTTTCAAGAAGCACAGTTGGATCCTCCTAATAAAGTGACTTGGAGAGTGCCCCACTTCCCTAGGAATGGTATCATTTTTACAGTCCAAACCATTCCATCCCCCTCTTTCAAGTAGCACAGTTGGATCCTTCTAAGAAAAGAAATTTGAAAAGTGCCCCTATTCACCACGACTGCTATCAACAACATAATGAAGAGATATAATGTGATTATTATAAATTTTCAAGGTTCTAGTGAGGACCTTCCAAGCGAAAAATAGAAGCTGGGTGCCTAAGATAAGTATGGATTAATGCTTAAGACCTAGGCTTTGTTAGGGAAAAGTAAAAAAATAAAAATAGATATATGATAGCTTAGACACTAGAAAACTGTAACAATATTGAATAGAGGTCTCCAGACCTAATGAGTACCGCTCTTAATGGATTTCATTTAGGGTAACAGAAAATAAAACATGTACTAATACACACATAATAATAACACTAATTTGAAACCTTCACTTAGTATTTTTCACAAACATGGACACCTATCCTATAAAGTTATTTTTTAAACAAAATTTTAAAATGAAACAACAAATAGACAAACAAACAACTTACCAAGGATCCAAAAGACTTAAAACATCCATATCCACTTTAGCCAATATATAAAAAGTGTTATCCAAGTTTCTAAAGCTAAATTTGATCTTCCCTCAAGATCTTTTGAGGATTTGAAAATAGAACATCAAGTTGTTACCCCACACAGGAATGAAAGGACATTAATTCAGCTTCCAAATTATACCCACCAACATTGTTGGGTGTAGGTGTAACCATAGGAGGGTGAACATGAAAACTCCAGTGGTTAGAATCCATATTTCATACAAAATCATCAATTCTCCAATGAAATATTGAATGAAATTTAAAAACTTCAGCAGAAACACCATGAATGTTCAACATCCCTGTCACCCCAATTTCGGGCATCCTCTATCTTACAAACCCACTTTAGAAACAAGCTCATTTTTGCAGAAACAAGTTCAAAGTTTGCGACACCAATAAAATATTGATAAATTGCAAATCCAATTCAGAGGGGAACCTAATTGGGTATAAATCGAACCAAAATTAGCATCTCGAGTGAGGATTTCCTCATCATGCTGCTTCAATTTGAAATGAAAGAAGATTGGTGGAAAGAATGCCATAATTGCAAAAAAAAATTAACAATCACACAAATGTCTTGGAGAAGATTTTGTGCCTCCTCCTAAACCGATGTGAAGATAAGGACGAGGTTTTATCCATTAATCCCTTTGTTTTTTTGTTATAGAAATTTGATTGTTTTTGTGTTTGAAGTTCTTGGCAATGAACGTGGCAATGCAAGATCATAATCATCTATTATTTATAGTTTTCCAATGTAATCAAGTGGATTAGAGATTAGTTTCAAACCTAGGATGTGTTGAGAATATATTTCAATCTCTGGAGAAGAGCACATTTGTGAATAGTTTATTTGTATTTCACACACATCTTGGAACACTAATTTTGGATCACATAGAATACTTTGTAAAATTACCTGACAAATTGCAAACTTATTCATTAATAAGGAAATATGAGAGAGTGGAACATATTTATCCAATAATTTTATCAGAAACAAGATGATAAACAAACATTAAATGATAGAGTATAACTTGTTAAAAGACATGAATTCTTTCAAAACTATGCCTTGGACTAAAATTTTCCAAGGTCAATATTTACCTAATAATTGAGGACAACTTGTTGAAGGACAACGATGTTTTCAAGAATCAAAACCACATCCTGGATGTGAATTCCTTCATGGCTACATCTTGCACTAAAATTCGCTAAGCTTAATATCTACCTAACTCTTTTACAGAGTACTTAAAATTGAAAGGGAAATTTTGCATCATATTTCAAACATCTTGTATAGGAATACATAGAAACATTTAGTGTGTTAAATAAAAATAGAATAATAAATTTCCCACTCACCGGGGTTGGGGAAAATATTAAATGATCAATTTGGGAAACACAAAGAGAGAGCATTTCAGGATCAAAAATTTCTTTGCATATTAATGAACACCATTCCTACGAAACTCCTAGACCAATTGCAAACTCTACAGGAATTCCTCCTTGTAAAACAATGGCTTCTACACAAGCAATTGGCTCAAATGAATCCACAAGAAGTTGATATTTATGGACTATAATTTCATGTTGTTCATCATGATATCCTTAAGGTTTTCAAAGCATATCCATTACTAGATACCTCTTAGACTTGAAATCAAGAATGAAGTTATATTCAAGTAATAAAAAATGAGCATCATGCAATGGTAAATGTCGAATAAGATTGTTTAAATATAATCAACATGCACTTAGCATCGATAAAAAATATTCCATGTTATTTTGGAAACCTTTGGAATGGAAGGAAGGCCCTTCTGAATTAAGACGAATGGAGCCCAACTAGAAGGGAAATCCTCACATGTGTTTGCTGAGCTTTTACTCCACCAAAGGTTGAACTCGCATGGCGGATCATTATGGTAACCACCACTGACAACATCTCAAAGCAAGGCACCCTCAACTTATCCCTCGGGCAGGAGCCGACATACTTCCACTCACCAGGGTTGGGGAAAATATTAAATGATCAATTTGGGAAACATAAAAAGAGAGCATTTCAAGATCAAAAATTTCTTTGCATATTAATGAACACCATGCCTACGAAACTCCTAGACCAATTGCAAACTCTAAAGGAATTACTCCTTGTAAAACAATGGCTTCTACACAAGCAACTGGCTCAAATGAATCCACAACAAGTTGATATTTATGGACTACAATTTCATGTTGTTATCACGATATCCTTAAGGTTTTCAAAGCATATCCATTACTAGATACCTATTAGACTTGAAATAAAGAATGGAGTTATATTCAAGTAACCAAAAATGAGCATCATGCAATGGTAAATGTCGAATAAGATTGTTTAAATATAATCAACATGCACTACCATAGATAGAAAATATTCCATGCTATTTTGGAAACCTTTGGAATGGAATGAAGGCCCTTCTGAATTAAGACTTATGGAGCCCAACCAGAAGGGAAATCCTCACATGTGTTTCCTAAGCTTTTACTCCACCAAAGGTTGAACTTGCATGGTGGATCATTGTGGTAACCAGCACTGACAACATCTCAAAGCAAGACACCCTCAACTTATCCCTCGGGCAGGAGCTGACATACTTCCACTCTTCTAGGAAGAGGCAAGCAATGGATTCAAAAAGCTTCAGGATTTTATTGGAGAGAGGAGGCGTCAACCCATATGGGATCACAATGTGATGGAAATTTCAGTTTTTGGAATGGGTTTCCACAGAAAATTAGTTTGGAGTGTCACATTGGGCTCCAAATGGAATTTTAAAAAGTGGTCTTTTCTATTTCTTTGCAGCTTCATGTCTCGAAGTGAGAATAGGAGAGTTTTTATAGTATAAATCAAACCCTAATATGTACCAGAATGGTTGTCTCATGCTTTTAAAGATGAAATAAAAGATAGGAATGACTCACTAGGTTTTGAATATATCAAGAAGAGGACAACTCCTTATGGAAGATAGATATTTCCAACCACAATGAGAATATATGCCTCTGAGTTTTTGGATGAAGATTTAGATTCCTCCGAGTTTTTGAATGAAGATTGGATGGTGGCATTCGATATTGGATCTGCTGCAATCAATGGACTGGATTGAAAATTCAATGATGGCATTCGATATCAGGTCTATGACGATCAATGGACTAGACTGAAAATTCGATGGTGGCATTCGATATTGGATTTGTCGTAGTGAGTGATCTGGACTTAAAATTCGATCGTGGCATTTGATATTGAGTTTTCCATGGTCAATGGATTGAATACTTTATGGTGTCATTAGATATTGGGTCATCTAGTCATAAAACCATAATTCACAACTCTCTTAGATTCCATTTCCCTGCCCTATGAAAAAATTGTGGTTGGGAGGGGTATTGTTAAGAAAAATTAAAGTTTAAATTTCTTAAAAGTGTTAAAATTTTCCAATGCTAAAAAAATAGATACAATATTCTATTTTCAATAACATATTTTAGTTGCATTTGAAAAAATAATAGGCTTTTGGTTGTGATCTTAGGCGGCATTTATTATAATAATAAAAATAATAATAATCTAATTTTAAGGTTATGTTTTTATACAATGATTTTTCTATTAAAGTTTATGGAGGAAAAATGTGATGTTGGAAGGAAACAAGTTCTTTTAACTTGGTTGTATTGAAAACATTTAGTTGTTCTTGCATATTAGGTGGGTAAAAATAAAATAGAGTCTATAGTAAATGGATTTAATAGTTAAAAACAAGTGTTAGTTTATTAAAATTCATGGGCTAAATTTGGAAGGAGTAGGATACACATATTTTTTTAGGTTAAATATATTCAAATTTTTGTGCGAATGGGGTTGTAAGACCCTACATTTTCATCTTGAGAAAATGGATTTCTCTCCTAGTAATTCACATAGTTTAGGTTTTTATAAGCAAAGTAGGTGTTTTTCCTTAAGACGTGAACATTTCATTCTAAGAAACGCGATAATGTGGTTTCAATGAGGCGTTAAAAGAAGGAATGAGCATGCACATTCGAGATGTTAGTATTATGTTTTTCTTTAGGCATTAGTGCACGTCTAACGAGACTCTAACAAAGGTTGAAGAGTTTGAATAGTTAGAGATTTTGGAGGGTTGTACTCTCAATTAGAGGTTTAAACAAGTAATTTAATCACCATTAGAAGTTGTGAAGCAAAATTAATACATTCGACTACAAGTTGCACTAAGTAAATTTGGTAGTGATATTAAGTGAACATTCCTTGATCAAAGTTCATACCCTCTACTTAGCACTACCACTTTGCAAGACGAAGAAGAAACGTTAAATAGATGGGAAACCCAGTAAATAAGTTGGAAAGGTTGTTGAAACATATATAGGTGGTCATGTCGTGTTGCAAAAGGAGGTGTTGGACCACTCCCATTTTCGATAACCTCTCAACCTTTGAATTTAATTACTGTTAATGTGAAAAAATAATATGACCCTAAAGATTCTTATAAGCTCCATAATTCTGATTCTCCTTTGATCCAATAAAGAAGTGTACAAGAAGGTATAACCTTTCATCTAATCTATAACAGCCTTTGAATCCCCTGTGACTTGTAAGTTTAGATTGTTGAAGTGATGCAATTAAAATGACTAACATAAATAACTAGTTAATATTATTATAGTTATTGTTAAGTAGTCATATTTTTATTCCTTGACTAAATTATTCATTCACGTTGGTCATTTTTAGTAGTATTACTTATTAGCTAGTCGTATATTTTAACTTGAAACTAAATTCGTCATTTATGTTACCCGTTTTTAGTTGGGTATCTTAATATGACTAATTTTTTGTAGTATTTCATTTGGAAAAGTTGTGGTGACTAACTTTTTTAGTGACCTAGTCACTAATTTCACCACTTTCTACTAATGTATCCTCACTATATAATCATATTGAAGTTTTTCATTAGACCCAGTATGGGAATGTCCACTATCAATGAGATTAAATTTTTCTCTAATAAAAATGATTTTATCACTAGTAACATCATCATTGGTGTCCTTGAAATCATCTCTTGAAGAAAAACCATCATCATCCCCACTAGTCCCTTTCCTTGCTAGGAAGAAAGTATTATTGCTCATCATAATCATCATCACAATTTTCGAAATAATAATCATCAATCTCATCTGTAGCCTCAACATCATCTCTTAGAGAAAATATTTTCCATCTTCATACGTGCCTTTGCAATCCCCGCTTGTAGAAATTTTTTCGAAGTCCTCATTAGTATCCTTAGAGTACTTTCTTAAAGGAAATTATTCATCATCCTCGTTGGTTCCTTTAAAATCCTCTCTTGGAAAAAAATTATTCATCATATTCATAAGTGCCTTCAAAATATTTTCTTGGAGGAAATTGATCATCCTCACTAGTGCCTTTAAAAGCTCTATTTCAAGAAATTGATCATCCTCATTAGTGCCTTTGAAAGCACTGGATGGAAGAAATTGATCATCCATTAAATTCCTATCTTGGAGGAAATTCTTCAACATATTTATTCGAAGCTTTAAAATCCTTGTTTGGAGGAAACTTTTATCATAAGCAATTCCTTTAAAATAATTAGTTAGCGGAGATTCTTCACCACCCTCATTTGGGACTTTATTTTTGTTATTGGAGGAAAATATTCATCATCCTTATAACTAACTTGAAAATATACACTCAATGAAAATATCAATTTTCATTAGATTCTTTAATTATGTTGTTGTAGAAAAATATCCATTGTCACATCCATTAAAATAATAATTTTGAGGAGAATTATAATCACAAACATTTAAAATATCTTTAAAATACCCAATTGGAGCTAGAATTTGAGTATTTCCCTTGTCATTCATATTATCACATTCTTCCCCTTCTTTATTGGTGCATTCAAATACCTTAGGTTTAGTACTCTTCTAACCAACACACTCAATTCCATTACTTGTATATTTCATCAAGCTTGCAAATAGGTAAAAAATACTCTTATTGATTCACAATAAATGAATTTTCATTACATTTGTCAATATTAATTCAATAACTGTGTCAACAAGACGTTGATGTTGCCAAAATAAAGACCATTTCCATATAAATCTAAGACCTTCCACAGATATCATACAATGACACATACACCCACTCTCCCAATGAAAATGTTATAACTCATATAACGATTGAAAAGTTCCTTCCAAAATAAAATAAAATTTTATTTTATCTATCTAACACTTATTAGCTAACGAAATTGTTTTTATCTCTCTCTCTCTCTATATGATTGTCTAAAGCATTGCTTTAAAAAATTTGGAGAAATTTATATAGGATCATAAAGAAGGAATTTAAGAGGAATCTTTTGGATTTAGATTTATCATTGACAAAGAAAAATAAATGAACTCAAAATAAAAAGAAACCTAGTTTTAGAAAATCCAAAGCGGGGAGACAAATAAACACACTAATTTTAGTATATTTAAGAAAGAAAAAAATGAATTTATTATTTTAATTAATTGTTATAATTTATTCTGACCCTTTTATTATTTTTCCATTTTACTAAAAAAACTGATACTTTACAAATCATTTAAACAAATAGAGAGGAAAACATAAAAACATAGGGACAAACCATTTTCTTTTTTATGAATCAACCTTTTCTATTAATTCAAAGGAAGATTACTTCGTGGATTTCGTAATTTTAAAACATACACCCCCTCGCCCACCACTATTAGATCTATTTGCCCTCAAATACAAATAGAAAAACATATATAATAACTAGAGAAAATAGGAAGACTAGGGATTGAAAGCCAAAAGTTACCAGAACTATCCAAAAACAAGAATATGTCCCAAAATCATAGTTAACCAGCCATGTTACCTAGATCCATCCTTTCAACTTCACCACCTCCATGACATTGAAATGCTTCATGTATATGTGATTCCACATGAGTCAATCTACCTTCAAAGTCATCCATTTGCTCCTGAATTAACTTTTGGCCTCTACAAAGGGAGATTTTTCGGTCCAAGATATTCAATTACTTGTGTTGTTTACTCGCAAGAAATAGACAACCTCATTATGGTAATGTTATCTCTATCTAGCCAATTTCTCCGTCGTCCATTTCACTACTCGAATTTGGGCCTCCAAGGAGTCAAAGGGTGGTTGCAGGTCCACTTGACCCAGTGACACATTGTGTGGTTGCATCGATCCTTCATCCTTATCGATTTGAGCCACTAGATCATTAGCACCCTAAACTTGATGGCCCACCTTCCTTTGGGGCCTACATATTTGACAAAGAATCGCTAAATGAAAAGGAGCTTTCTTAGGCCCCCAATTCAAATTTCCATCCCCTACTCCACTAGATTCACATGTAGACCCACTCAAACTAACTATAGAAAATCCTTCACTTCGCATTTCCCACATGGGCTTATAATAAAAACTATAGAAACTCCCTGATTGACCCAACCACCACTGTCCTTGGTTGAGGAAGCACAATAATGTTCTTTTTGCATTCGAGCTAAGACACTCCCATTCACCATAAGAAAACTACCTCTAGGGTGAATTCCCTGGATGGAATGAATTAACCACCATGCCCACCAACACCCTCCATGAACTGACTGATTCTTCTCACAAACTTCCATAAGGCGATGGTGTGCAACCCACCCCACTAAAATCGTCAAAACTATCAAGCATGACACAAGGGCCCCCAAGAAATATAAAAATAAGTAGGAAGAAAGCCACCACTACTGCCAACTATAGACATAGATCCCTTTGTCAACCTCCCACATTTCCACAAGCCCTAAAAAATATAGACACAACTGTAACATAAAAGCAATGGAGAGTAAACAATATGACAAAACTAGTGAGTAGGAAGGGCATACTTCCCATTAACCTAAGCCAAAAGAGAACCCAAATAACCTAGCCACCCTCCCTCTAGCCTTCAAGAGAATTACTTCATTTAACAATGATCGATGGAAGCCAGGATCCTAGGTTGCACTATGCACCATCTTAGCGGTCTACAAAACACCATCTTTCTTCCCAATGAGGTTCTTTTTACACACCTGCTGAATGGAGAATGGGAAAGGTCTGTTAGCATAGCCTTCCTTCTCCTCTATAAAATTTGGTCCCTAGGACTCAATTCCTTCATCTCCTACCTGAAACGAATGAGCATTATTAACCACACCAATTCTCTTATAACTAAGAGAACCTCCAAGACATTCTCTGTTGGGTCCCCATAATACTAGTGATTACCCCATTATTATTGTAGTTGTACCCCTTATTAATATTTTTGTGCCCCTATTATGCTCATATTGTTACTATTGTGCCCCATAGAAGCCCACTATTGTTATTATTGTGCCCTTACATTATTATTGTTATGTAGGCTCTGATAATGTTATGACCCCTTAGACTCCTATATATAGAAAGGAGGTCTTTTCATTTGTATCATCCAAGAATTGTTCATTTATCTAATGTAAAGGAGGTTGCCCCCTCGAAGCGGCTGAATTCTAAGGAATTGATCTATCTTTTCTATCTTTTCTTGAGTTGGTTTCATAACATTTGGTATCAGAGCTTTGGATTCTAGGGTTTTGCTGCTCCAAACAGGTCATCGTGGCATTTTCGCTATAAATTTTTTTTGGTGATGTTGCAGAAGTTGAAAAAAAAAACATTTGAGAGGACATCGCGCTAAATCTCAGGTCCAAATTTCAGAGCATTTTGCGCTATCATTGCGGAGATATGATCTGAGGAAGTTGGTCTTTCTACAGACTCCTGAATTACATTCTAAACAGGTGACCTGGGGAAAATCATCATAACTTTTTCTCTTAGCATTGGATTGAAATTTCGTAAATAGGTGCAGAAAGAGGACAAACTATAGTTTCTTCTATATAGTTTTCAGAGCTAGAGCTCAAAACAGTGACTCGTGGAACATCGTACAAGTTCGCTCTACTGAATTAGTCTATAATCAGGTAACTGTGGCAGATTTGGCATAACTCTTAATTGGAGAATCCAATTGGGGTCAGACTGGTGGCATTGGAAAGAGGACACAGATGGCTATCATAGGTCGCAAGTTCAGAACTAGATGATTTGAAATTACAAAGATACATTAGAGGCAATATCGAGCTCCTACAAAGTGAGAAAAGGTGTGTATATTTTTTAAATGTTTGCTTAAGCTTGGTTTGAAAATTTATTTTGAAGGAATTCAAAGAGAATAGGGAAGCATTATTATCAGTAATTGATGCCCCAAAGAAAGAAAAATGGAAACACCTAGTAGGCGACCTGAAAGCTCTAGCATGACTAATGAAGAAGAGGAAGAAATGCAACATGATATATCAAAATTACGAGACCAAGTGCAACAAGTGTCACTTGCACAAAAAGGTGTAGAAGCTAAGATAAATGACATGGAAGCTAAGATGAATGATGTGGAAGCTAAGATGGATGATGTGAAGACAGATTTGAAAACAGACATGGAAGAATTGAAGATAAATATGAATAAGTTGCTACAAGAAAGGGTCACTAAAGGTGAAAGGGTAGTAAAGGAAACTCATGATGAGAACAAAAGAAATGTTAATCATGATTTCATAGACTCTAATGTTGGATTGAAGACCCACCATGTTCCAAAATTTGATATGAGGAAGTTTGATGGCAAGGATCCCAGAACATGGATACTACAGATGGAGCAATTTTTCGATCTCCATAATGTGCAAAACACACAAAAGGTACCTATTGCAACTTTATATTTGGAACCAAATCAGTTTGTATGGTATCGATGCCTTTTCTCTCTTAAACAAATTGTCACTTGGGAATTTTTTACGGAAGAATTGATAGCACATTATGAGGATACAAAAAGCAACACTTTTTTTAGCCAATTGATAAATCTCAAACAAAAGGATTCAATGATGGAGCACATTGAGGACTTCCAAAAATTGAACATAAGGGTAAAAGATATTCCAGAGGAGCATACGATTGATGTGTTTATACGGACTCTAAAGGATAATATCCAAAATTAGGTTTGCTTTTGGGAACCTAATTCATTAGAGAAGGCATTCAGGTTAGCAAGAAAAATGGAAAGAAAAATTATGTCAACCAGAAAGCCTACCACTCACAACTATAAGGATGGAAGTGTTGTTTCCCCTAACCTTCCACAACCTACAAGGTTGACACCACAAAAATTGGAAGAAAAAAGAGTAAAAGTGTTTTGTTACAGTTGTGATAACAAATACACTAAAGGTCATAAGTGTGCTGAGAAGAAATTATTCTACATAGATTGTGAAGAGGAGGAAGAAAAAGAACAATAAATGTCAAAAGAAGAGGATATACTCTAGGAACAAACCCTAGATAAATAAGAAATGAATCTGATCATATCTTGTAATGCATTGGTCGGAATTACACTCCTCAAACTATCAAGATAGAAGGACATATCAAGTAGAAAAAGGTAATAGTGTCGATTGATTCGAGAAGTACCCATAATTTTATTCATTATAAAATAGCCAAGGAATTGAATTGCTTCCTATATCCAACACTAGAGTGTCAAGTGATGGTTGCAAGTGGAGGAACCATAAATTTCTCTGGAAAGTGCCATAATATCAAGCTATCCATGGGAGAATATGTATTGACTAGCCCAATGCTTTCCATTCCAATGGGAGGTGCTGATGTTGTACTAGGAGTCCAATGGCTACAATCCTTGGGTACAATAGCTTTTAATTTTCAAGAACTTTTCATGAAATTTTGTGCGGAAGGAAAGGAAGTTGAATTAAGGGGTATTGCAAGGAAACCGGGAAAGATAACAAGCTCTAACGGTATGACAAAGCTTTTAAAGAAGGAACAACGAGGCGTAATTGCACAATTATGTTCGCTAGAGGTTTCCACATCGAAATCATCAATTTCTCCAGATCTCCAAAAAGTCTTGGACAATCATTCCAAGGTATTTGAGACTTCCAAAGGCCTCCCACCTATTCGTGATCATGATCATGCTATTCATTTGATTCCAGGAAGTGTTCCTCCAAACATCAGGCCATACAGATATCCCTATGCCCAAAAATGTGAACTTGAACATATGGTTGCAGAAATGCTAGAGGCTAGTATAATTCAACCCAGTCAAAGTTCTTTCTCTGCTCCAATAGTATTGGTGCACAATAAGGATGGATCATGGTGCATGTGTCTGGATTATAGGGAGCTCAACAAGCTCACTATTAAAGATAAATTTCCCGTTCCTGTCATTGATGAAGTATTGGATGAATTGCATGGATCAATTTAATTCACCAAGTTGGATCTTCGTTCAGGATATCATCAAATCGGAATGAAGGCTGAAGACATTCTGAAAATAGCATTTAAAACTCATGAGGGTCATTATGAATTTTTGGTCATGCCTTTTGGCCTTATCAATGCAGCTTCTACATTTCAAGGTTTGATGAATTCCATTTTCAAACTCTTAGAAAATTTGTGTTAGTAATTTTTTGTTGATATACTAATCTACAACAAGTCTTGGAAGGATCATGTTCAACATGTTGACAGGGTGCTCAAACTATTGGAGGAGAAACAATTATATGCAAAAAGCTCCAAATGTTTCTTTGGAGTACAAGAGGTGAAATATCTGGGTCATATTGTATCTCTTGAAGGTGTTAAGGTAGACCCTAGAAAAATTAAAGCCATTAAATAATGGAAAATTCCCACATCCATAAAGCATCTGCGAGGATTTCTCAGGTTGACAGGGTATTATCACAAGTTTGTTAAGAATTATTGGAGAATAGCAGCACCTCTAACAACATTATTGAAGAAAGATGCATTTTCATGGACTCCATAAGAAACAAAGGCCTTCGAACATCTTAAAGAGATAATGTGCCAAGCACCGATCTTAGCTATGCCAGACTTCACAAAAACCTTTATTGTGAAATGTGATGCTTTAGGAAATGGAATTGGTGCTTTTTTAATGCAAGATGAAAGACCCATTGCTTTCGAAAGTCATCCAATCAAAGGAAAGTATTTACACAAAGCTATTTATGAGAAGGAAATGTTGGCAATACTACATGCACTTAAGAAATGGCAACCCTACCTAATGGGAAGACACTTCAAGGTAAAAATGGATCATGATAGTCATAAATAATTTTCAGAACAAAGATGATCCTCTAAAGAACAACAAAAATGGGTTACAAATATGTTGGGTTATGACTTTGAAATCATCTACAAAAAAGGGAAGCAAAATGTTGTTGCAGATGCTCTCTCAAGAGAGGATGAGGATGTGGAAGCATTGTTTTGTGCTATTTCTATTATCCAACCAGATTGGATAAACGAAGCAAGGGATGAATGGAAGAAGGACGAAGAAGTGTGGCCACTCATTCAAAAGTTGCAGAAGATCCCAATTCAAACAATATTGCCAGAACTTGACGAGGAAGGAAAAAGCATATTGGAACCTAGAGCAGTCACAGAAACAAGAACCCGACAGTTACGAAATCGATCAATTTCAAAGTATTTCATCAAGTGGAAGAACTCACCACTGAAGATTCCACATGAAAGGACAATAATTTTATACAAAAGCATCAAGAACTACTCAAGCATTGAGGACAACACTTTTTGAAGGAGAGGGCCATGTTAGTTCCCTATATACTACTATTGTAACCCCTTATTGTTATTAGTACAACCCCCTTATTATATGGTTGTGCCCATGTAGTCCCCCATATTGTTATTATTGTGCCCCATAGAAGCCCACTATTGTTATTATTGTGCCCTTACATGATTATTGTTATGTCGGCTCTGATTATATTATGACCCCTTAGGCTCCTATATATAGAAAGGAGGTCTTGTCATTTGTATCATCCAAGAATTGTTCATTTGTGTAATATAAAAGAGATTGCCCCCTCGAAGAGGCTTATTTCTAAGGCGTTTATCTATCTTTTCTATCTTTTTGTGAGCTAGTTTCATAACATGTGCACTGGTGCACCTTCTTGTTTTAAATAGTAAGGAAAAAAAGCCTCCACTACTAGCTGTAACTATCTAAAACTAGTAAAATTTTTTGTTGAAACCTTCATTATCCATAATGTGTCATAATAGAGGTTTAGCAAAGGTTTTTTTGAAAACTTTTTCCAAATTTTTTAACACTAAATACCTTCACTAAAACATTTGTTAAGTATTATGTTTTGGAACTTTATTCAGTTATTTTTATCAACTAAACAATCAAGCACTTCTAACAAACTTTCTTCATAGAGAAAATTGTTGTTAAACTTCGATGAAGGAAAAATCTGATATGTGAATTTTTATTGTTATACTTCACCTTGAATCACTAAATTTTAGTGATAGCATTCCCATACCCTAACTTGAAACGGGTTATGGTGTTTTTTCCAATTATGTCCCATTATTTTTCATCTGTACCATTCTCATGCCCTAACTAATTATATCTCATTCTATTTCAACAATTTGTAATTATTATTCCTTAATGTGAAATGGGTTATGGTGATCTTGCCAATTATTTACAATTCTAAAGATATTAACTAGTGAGGTAGCTTCAGTGAATCTTTTTCATCTATGTGTTTTATTTTAAATTGTAAGAGTTTTATTGTAACTTCTCTTTACAAACATCTAAAACAAGATAAATCAATTGTTTAATTCTAACGACTTGGTTTAAGAGATATGAGCAACTAAAATTTATATGGTAAAATAACTGAAATCATAAATACTATTTTTTTCCCAATTTTAAGATATAATTATTGCACAATTTTAGTATACAAACACTTGAATTCAAATGTTTTGGAAAATGTGTACTAGCATAGATCCATCTTAAGTATGGATCTAACATGAGCCCAGAGGGAGCAAATTTCTTCACGTGAAAACTTCTTTAGAGTGCAAAATACAATGTGTTATTTTTCATTGTTTAAATTGTATTTTTAGATGCTATATAGAGTATATATAGAATCAAATAAAATTTTTAACCATAAAAACTAATGCATTTTTTTTACTTCTAATTACTTTAGAGAATATTCATTTTTTTATTCTAATTACTTTAAAGAATATTCATTTTTTTATTATAATCAAGTTAGAGGATAATTTTTTATTTTATTTTAAAGAACAAGTGTCCACTTCAAAAATAAATAGACAAACTTACACATCATAATAGAATATAAAATAAACCTCTCCACTTGATATATTTTAATACTTCTTTAATATTTTTTTTTATTATTTAAACACACTTAGAACCTTTAGATAATCTTTTTAAGGATGATATCTTTTTAGTTTTTAGCTATACTTGGATTTTGTAAACTTATGTTGAATGTATCTTGTTTAACTGTATCCTTTTTGTTTACCAGTGCAATTTCATTTAAAGTGGACTCTCGATTGTAGAAAAAGGACAAAGACTAAACTTAAGAAGGTGAGTTAAAGAAGGAAAGTTTCTAGATTAGATGCATAATGAAGATGATGGGGGACAATATGGATGGAAGGTGATTGGAAGGTAATAAGGGCCCTTGATTTCTTGCATGCCCATGAGAGAAGTGGGCTGTGGGAACACATCATGGAAAAAAAAACATTATTATCATGTAAATGTATATTTATTACTTTGTTTGATTACTTTTGACTTTATTTTAAGATTATGATGCTATTTTGTCACCTATGTTTTTAAAATTCACACAATATGAATATGTGAGACTTTTGTTTCCATGTTCTAGATTTATAGTCAACAAGTCAACTTACCTTTTTTCTAATGAGGATGGAATTAATTTATGCTTATTAATATTATGGACATTATAGTCAACAAGTCAACTTATCTTTTTTGAATTGAATTAATTTATACTCATTAACATTATGGATATTATAGTCAACAAGTCAACTCACTTTTTCTCTAACACTCTTGAATTAATTTATGCTCATTAATATTATAAAAATGTGAAAATTTAATATAAATTAAAAATTACAGATTAAAAAAAAACAAAAATACAACTCTGCAAACCAAATAGTAAAATTGTAATATAAAAGAAATCCCTCGTCACATAATCCAAATAATTTCCAACCTCAAGTGAACACTATAACAACCTTAAATTATCATTACTATTAATAATAAACCTGTTAACTCACAGAAGATAAATGAAATGCCAAATAGAAATATTAGGATTTTCCTGTGGTATTAGAAAGAAATACATCAAGCCCCCAAAGACCCAAAATTTTTGATACCTTGACAAGGCAATGGTTCATTAATACCAGAGCACACAAACAAAATAAGCAACCAAAGCAAAATTCATCAAACTACAGGTGGATTACCAAGCTCAAGATTTAAACATGGTAATTCACCTGAATACAGTCAGTGTCTTCACCTGATCTGCAGGCCAACTCTCATTAATGTTCACTAACACACAGTTGCTCCATTGGTATCCACAGGAGTTTGCAGTGTGGATACATATTACATATAATCCCCCACCATGGCAGGTAACTGGGTATTCTCAGCCAACCCTCTTCCAAGCTGTATTCAAAATATGGTTTTGCTCACGCTAATTATCCAGAGGGAGGCTGACAGTATATGCAATAGATATATGGGTTACTATTGTCCTCTGTAACACAACCTGCGGAGGTTAGCAGGGCGGATTAACTCTGCTAATTCCAGCTTCTCCTAAGGCGTTCCTGAAGAAGGGGCATGAAATTCGAGGGTATTCACAGGTCAAGACTCATCAACTGATATTGAGGATTCATGGCCGGAGGTACCTGCATGTAGTATATCTGTCGGGGACTCGGTTCATAGACAAAATTCTGATATGAGTATGTCTCTTTATCTGCGACAGTAACGGGCGCAGTGGGTTTGTAAACAATTCTTTTATCGATGGCTATGGGCTCCCATGGCACCTTGGAAACAGGAGCAGGAATTTTAACCATCATCCTCTGTGGCTGTGTGGGGTCTGAACCTTTCTCAAAGACAGGAATTTTAATCCTCGTCCTCTGTGGCTCTGTGGGGTATGAACCTTCCTCAATGATGGCCATGGTATTTGATAACGGCGCCGCTACTTCAATACCGCAAACCTGCACGGGTCGAGTCATCCTCTGCGAGGGGTTTCCCGGCACCGGTTGGCCCATTGGACCAACGGCACTCATGTGCTGCTGCAGCTTGGAAGATCCTTCGTGCACGAAGTAGACGGTTTGATGCTGTTGATCCCCGTGGGGTTCTTTCATTTGCCAGCAGCCCTGCAAAACGAAATCGGCTCCCAGGTCTTGCATGTAGAACTCGGGTGGAGAGGGGTTCTGCAGAAGCTGTGGCTGCTCGGAGATATAGGCCTGATTCACAGAACTCGGCCTGGTCATATCTTGATTTGACAAATTCACAGCTCTTACAGCATCTGAACATATTCTCCTACCTGGTATATTGAGATTGGGGCCGATCAGGTCCGGCGATTGCCTCAATTGGGGCTTTTGAAATTCTTGAATTCGAACCTGCAGCTCCGGCTGCAGAGGCGCCCGGACCTTAATCAGCGAACTTGAAACATCGGCAAATTCCAATCTGTACTGTTTCTGACTCTTGATATCAGTATTTGCCCTCCTATCTGCGGTCTTTACACACCTGATCCCCGGAGTGGGGCTTGAGTCAGACGAACCCTCTTGCTTCCACTCCTCGATGAGGGGCCCCAAACTGCTCTGCGACGAACCATTGGGCTTATTTGGGAACACAAAGAGCCTCATCATGGAGAATCTGCAACCCATCTTCCGTAATCTGTCATACTCCGCCATCATGTTCTCCATATCTTCGTCATTTGTAACAGAAACCAGAGCGTTCAGATCCTCATTCGGCAGCTGGTACTTGAACGAAACCCCGGTTCCCCAGAGATTCGAAAGCGTGGTTTTCATGCTTGCAAATTTGATTCTGCGAGTCACCGCCAGAGTATAGTTGCCCACATATGAAAGCTGGTTGTCGTAGGAGCGCTGTTGGATTTTTCCGCCATAGCTGCACATCAATCGGAATCGAAAGCTATTGGCCAAATCTCTGGCGCCCCGTCTCTTATCTGAATCGGTTTCTCTGGACCTGGGCGAAGAGTGCCCACAGTCCGGATTCCCTGAATTCATGCCCATTCTCCTTACTTTACCCATGAAATCTATCTATATGTCACAGAGCCGAGCCGATATCAAAACACAGATAACTGTGTGAACCTTGCTCATGCCACTCACACTAATGCAACGATTCCCAGTAGCAGGGAAGAATTTAAAGAAGTTAGAGGCCTGGGCTCCACTGCAAGCACTGGGAAATTCAATTAGCACTTCAGAAACATGCGAACGCGGGATTCCCGGGCCCAATACGCTGGAAGAGAATTTGTGCAAAGCAACTATCGCCCGGCTTTATCCATGTTTTTTCAAAGAATTGATTCTTTTGTTTGCTCTGGCGTACGACAGGAAGGAGAGAGGAGCTGCCGATAATGGCGGTTTTTAAATTATAAAGGTAGCTATCAGCACGGTAATGCCGCGGGTTGGTGTGCTGTATTTTTCAGTGGCCTGTAGAGATGGCAGGCAAGCCCGGCCCTCATTTTCTCCGACTTTAAGTCAACATTTGGCTTTATTGCAGACCAGGTAAACGCTTCCATCTGTGATTTCCATTTGGAATGGAATTCTGAAGACCCTCAATATTTCTGCTCAATGGAACTCTAACTCTATTGAGGATTGTCTTACTGATTGGACTTCAAAATACAAGGTTCTTGGTTCTCTTCCATTTTACATCATTTAGGGAATTTGGAGATGTAGGAACACACACGTCTTTGAGGATTGTGTTGTGGACATTCATTAGTTTTGTAGGAGGATTGTTGCATATTTTTCATAAATGGTTCTTGTCACAAAAAAGGCTATAGAGGATTATCAAACATGTGGAGTTTGGAAAAGACTTTTTATTGGTTTTTTTTATTGGGTGCCTCGTAATAATATTTGTAGATGTGGGGCATAGATGGTTATTGAGCTTATTTTATATTTTTATTTCAGTTGGAATTGTGGGAGTTGAAAAAGGTGTAACTAGGTTGGGTCTTCATAATGTCTAATGTAATTATGCTTTTATGGATTTGATGAAAAGAGAAAAAGATTTTTTATTATTATTATTTTGTAGCATAGGTTTTATGTTCTAGATTATTTTTGGTCAAGCACTCATTGAGTGTTTCCAGGTTTTGTTATTAAGTCAAAAAGTCAATTGAGTCATTGTTACATGTGGAGTTTGGAAAAGACTTCTTATTGGTTTTTTCTATTGGGTGGCTCGTAATAATATTTATAGATGTGGGGCATAGATGGTTATTGAACTTACTTTATATTTCCATTTCAGTTGGAATTGTGGGAGTTGAAAAACGTGTAACTAGGTTGGGTCTTCATAATGTCTAATGTAATTATGATTTTATGTATTTGATGAAAAGAGAAAAATAATTTTTATTATTATTATTTTGTAACATGGGTTTTATGCTCTAGATTATTTTTGGTCAAACACCCATTGAGTGATTCTAGGTGTTGTTATTAAGTCAAAAAGACAATTGAGCCATTGTAATATGTATAAGACCCGTTTGGGAATTATGTATCAAGTCAAAGAAATTTTTTGTAAAGTCAAAAGTGTCATTATCAAGACCCTCTAAGATCTTTTCAACAAGCAACAACAAGTTGGCCTTCAAGGGAGAACAGGTTAGCCTACAAAGATGGCAAGTCGGCCTATTAAGGCTCCCTAAGAAGCCTATATATAAGTTGGAATTCAACCACATTTGAAGACAAGAATTCATCTCACAACAAGTTCATACAAGCACAAGAAATACTAGCTAAGGAGAAGAAGAATAAAGGAAGACAAAGTAAAATTTTAAGGACTATTTTTGGGAAAACTCTCCCACACATGCAAAGAAGGATTAGGGAATAATCAAGTTGCAGTGAGAAAAAATTGCAGTCACACCAAGGAGCTGAGTTTAAGAGAAAGAGAGATCAAGGAAGGAAGTTGAATTAACAAGGAATAAGAATCACATCCAGCGAAGAAGAAAATACCTATAAATTTTTCCCTAAACTCCCATACATGCGAAATGCAGGAGGCACAAACAGGCCAAAATGTGTAGGACTGAAGTAGTTATCGAAATTTGAAGTAAGAGTCGAAAAACTGAAGTTGGAAAGCAAGTTTGACTGACATTGAATTTGTGAAGGAAAACTCACCAGAAAGAGGATTCACTTGGTCTTGGAGGGGTCTTGGTCCTTGGGTCATTGGTCTTGGAATTCACCATTTGAAGATTCTATAAGAAAAGAAGAATTGTTGTGGGTCTTTCTCTCAAGAGGATAGGATTTGGCCCTGGATAACAGCCTACATTTTTTGTCCTTTTGTCTCATTGTTCTTCATTGTTTGGTAACTATTTTATGGTTAAAGGACACTATAATAATTAAGAAAATAATAGCTAACTACAAGTACACCTAGTTAAGTAAAATAACATCACAAGCAATTATCAAAGTAAGAGAAATCTCCTCATCTAACTTCCCCTATATTTCTCAACAATGGAGGGGGTATTAATACCCATGCTAAGATATTTCTTTATGGGGGTATCATTCTATGCTAATTGACTTCAAATTGAGTCAATATACATCTTTGGAGAATCCAAGGTGGTTATAGATTGGATGCAGAAATGGTCTTCTCTAGAACCTTGCATGCACATCAATTAGATGAATAACATTAATATGTTGACCGGTATATTCCAAATGTTGACCTTTACACATATCTACAAGAATAGAGTGAGGTTGCAGATGCATTATCAAAAGGCGGATGCATAAAAATCCTGGGAGAAATCTAGTACTTTGAGTGTTGCAATGACTTTTTACTTAGATTGGGGAATATCAACATCTTATAGCTACTTTGGTGTCCAAGCCATATTTTGTATTTTCCTATGCACATATATTATTTCTTTTGTTGAATTGGTGCTTCTATTAGTATCATTTATACCATGTTAAATTTTGTTTCCTTATGTTGAGTTTGGATACAAATAGGTATCTTTTCTGGATGGTGAAAACAAGGAGAGTTTAAAAAATAAAATCGAGCATAGATGTAAACAACCACCAATATATTAGTGGAATTTATGTTTATGTAAACATCCTTCTATTAGTAGAAAGCATGTTTGTTTTTTCTTTTTGAAAAAAAATACTAGGAAACACACGACGATTGAAACCAGGGTAAGCAGCTAGGATTTTCAATCCTAGTAACAATAAAAGGTATCAGTGCAATCATGTAGATTAAATGGTTTATAACATTAAAAAGTACTTATTTTGTTTTGATTTTTTTTATTATTGATAAATACAATAAACTATAATCAACCTAGATCCATTTTAACTCGAGATCTATCAATCTTCGAGAGGGATCAAATCTCTTTGCATCTTAAGATATTTCCATCTCAAGAGATTTGATCCTCTTTGTGCTTGGTAGATCTAGAATTAAGATGAATCAAGGCTGGTTTAGTCCCCCTCTTTAAATAGACTATATTCCACATGAATACCATGGGTTGTGTTATATTCTTTCCATGACTAGCCCCCCTAGTTAACCGAGGGGTTAGAGGGGGGGTGGAGCCCCCCCTTCGTTGCACCGATTGCACAGTGGGGGGGTGGCATCCCCCCCTGTCTAGGGGGTTTAGGGTGGCAGGTATCCCCCCTCTATTAGGTTTGGGCAGTGCCTCAGGGATATATTTTTTTGGACCCTATATTAGGTGGGGCGAACCTACCTATGGTTTTGTGCATGGTTTTCGCACATGGTTTTGGGCATAATGGTTTTCGGTCCATGGTATTGGATGCTTCGGCATGTATATATATGTATTATAACATTGAATGGAACGTAATGAAAAATCAAGCTGGTAGTCTTGGTTTTGGGATCCAGGGGAAAATCTCTGTGTATATGTTTTTTATGTGTTATGCTCTCGCATTTTTTATTTTCTGTGTTTTAGAATTCGTATGCAAGTAATTTATGTATGAGGTTAAAACCTACAATGGGTTCTCATAAACCTAAAGCTCAAAAATCATCGGTAACTTGACCAAGTCAAATTTACCCTAACTACTCAACAAAAATTAATAAAATAATAATAATAACAATTTTTATTTTAACATAGGGTTATGTTGATGGTGTTAGAAATTTGTCAACCAAGGGGATAACCCTGATGTGCATTCCTAATTAGACCTCACATCATTTAGAATGGGTGCCCCATTTGGATTATCAGCTCAGTTGTCATATATTCTTATAGATTTTCCTTGGCTTTAGTTGTCAGCAAGAGAGAGAATTGTGTATGTGCCTTTGAGAAAGGCAAGTAAGTGTGCCTGGTGAATGTTCGGTTGCAGGTGTGTCAAGGTTCTTCTACTGCAGAGGGACGCAAGGTGAGCCTCTAAGAGAGAGTTAATGATGATGATGATGATGATGATGGTGGTTAACGTCCACTGAGACCAAATTGGTCTATCGTACCTACAATTTTCTTAGTTTTTAATTATCTGGCTCCTCGTCTTTCTTGGCGAGATTGGTGCTGTAGCTTTCTTTTTTTTCTCTACGGTCTTCCAACTTCCTTTATCTTGATTCTCCTTCATCTCTTCTGGTTCTTGGGACATTGGTGTCTTAGCTTCGTAATATTACCACCCTAGTAGACTCGATGCACACAAGTGAAAAGAGAATCGCCTAACATCAAGCAGAATAGTCCACATAAATTTGACGATTGTTACAACCATTACAACATATTTTCAATTAGATAAGCACTAAAATAACTGAAATAGTTCAACAACTTTAGTACAGGTGAAAGGAAACATGAATCATAAAAATTCACAGAATAGTCTTACAAATATTCACGATCCACGCATGAAAACGTGTTGACCATCTCGCTTTAATTATTAAGTAAAATCCGAGGATACATGAATAAAACATACATCACTAGCTCCAATAGTGGAGCATTGGAGCCATGAATTGCTCCCAAAAATTATTGACTCTGTGTCTCTGATGCCTTATGGGAGAAGCCAAGGTGGAAAATACTTTTCTCATACAATGAGGGTGTATATATAACAAATGGGGTGATCCTTCAACTCCCTTATGATTCTTAGACTACCCTCATGATTGTTTGACTTTTCATGACTTTTCGACTTCCTAGATGACTCTTCACATTACATAGGATGACTTTTGGATTTCCAGTTCACATTAAATTTTCCAATATATAATTACATAATCCATGAATTATGTGGCACATGATGGCTTATGACACAGCATGACATGAAATTGATGACATGGCAATGTCCAGTCATGTTTTCTTGCTGTTGTCCTTGCTTGTTGTTGAAAATATGGTGCATGTTCTCCTTATTCCTCCTCTTTATGACTTGAAGATAAAGAGTCTTCAATGTGGTCTTGATCTTCCATCTTCTATTATAATCTAGTGTTCTTTCATCTTCTTTCCTGATGATCATCTTATCTCCTAAGATCTTTAGGTGTCTTCTAGCATCTCCTCCTTATCCATCTCCTTCTTCATCATCTTGTCATAGCATGATAGAGTACCTGCATCTGAAATCCACTCATGATAGGATGACATCATTATGATAAACCCCTAGTCTAATATTTTGCATGATGTTCCACTGACTGAGCTGGAACCAGGTGGCAGGTTGAGGGAGAGAACCATTGACTATGTAATTGTGCAGCTCAGACAGTCCAAGGTCAGGCTTGAGCCTTGAGACTACGCAATGCGTAGTTCAGGCTTGGATTGAGCAAAAATATTGTGCAGTTGGGGAGCTCAGGGAGCCATGCTGAGGGCTTGAGCATTGATTTTTCCCACTATGTAGTTTTCGAAGGTATAGGAGGCCAGTGAATGCATCATTGTGTAGTCCAAGAGATCAGGGTTGAGGCTTTAGCCTTGATACTGCGTAATGCACAGTACTGATTAGGAAGGAGAGATAAATTGCATAGTTTTTTAGGTCAGAGGCTAAGCTTGAGCATTTTGGTTGCACAGTGCATAGTCTTGTAAGGCAGAAAATGTGCATTGTATAGTTCCAAGAGGCAGGGTTGCAACTTGAGGTTTGAGACTGCGTAATGTGAAGTTCAAAAGGGATGGATGACGCTAGGTTGTCTGGTCGAGAAGTTTTCTAAATTTTATTAAGTGTGAGATCCATGCAACTAATGTGAACAATGACAAGACTTGATTGTGATCACACACTTAGAACACTTGACAACACAACATTGATCACCCAAAACACATGAGCAACATACTTACCTCAGTGCGACACTAAAGATTCACTTTGCAATGACCGTGACGACACTTGTGCGACAATGCTTGAAACTTTGGGAATGAGTGCAATACATGTTTACATGGTAAGTACAACTCATTAACACAAATGTCACCCCTTGAGAAACACCAAAACTAGCTTTCATGCATTGTGACACTCCACATGCCAAAAGATGGAATTTATTATATGAAGAGAAAAGGGGGAACAACACTTATGATATGTGAACGACAGTGAAAGTGGCACATGCCAAAGCAAAGATAACATGAAAATACATTAATTAAAGTGAAACCAAGCAAAAGCGTCAGTCGAAAGCATGAAAACAAAACTCGTGAAAGTGAAGGTGTGTAAAAAACGATAGTTTGAGAATCTTACTAAAATAGAAGTACAAACGCAACCAAAAGTGAGGGACTGTTAATAACAATACACATTGACTATTGACTGTTGGACAATTGGCATGGTCTAGATGGCCAGTGACCTAGTGAAGGCATCTGCAAGTGTGTACGCATTGATGTCAATAGTAATGTCGGGGAAATGTGTTGGGTAATGAGAAGTGTCTAGCTGTTGGCAGGAGTGTTGGAATTAATGTCAACCAGACTATCTTGGATGCTTGTTGCAGCATATGTTGGCAGTGGTGGCCCAGGAGGAATCCATTGTTGTTCATGGCTCAGAATGATTCCTATGATATTTTCAAATTTCATGTAGAGAACCATCACAATAGCAATCTTATTGGAGAATCCATAAAATGATGATTACATTGATAGACTAGATGGAAGGCCATGATAGCTGCAGGCTTCATACCCAGAATCACCTTGGTGGTTGTGAGTTCAGCTATCCAAAGAGTTAAGGAGAAGAAGGGTGGCAAAGAGTTTGGAGCCATCTTAGAGGTAGAATATGGGCTCAATGCCTACATCGGATCCTATCCATTGGAAAGTTTTCTGGAAGATATTTCCAATGATATGTGGAAGTATAGAAATGGATTCTTGGTTCAAAAGTTATGGCCTGCTGAAGTTCAGGGATTTGAAGCCTTAGACAGGGAGGAATATCACATAATGGAGATCGACAATCCAGCATATCAAAGATCGGAATATTGGAGACCAACCATATTGGCGATCGCAACCCTGAATATCAACCATATCAGTGATCACATATCGAAGGTCAGAGTTATCGACGCATCGCAACATCGTAGTCAGGCATATCAACAATCACATGTTAGAGGTCCAATACATCGGTGCAGGTAATGTCAGAGCTCAAAGAAGATTGGAACATCAAAACTTCTTCAGTGGTGAACCTTTAAAATGTTGTGATATCAATAAGCATCGATAGCGTTAAAAGTGCGAAGGAATGCCAAAGAAAAATTAACAAAGGGTTTCGGTTTAAAACCAAAGGTGTGTGGACCATTTTCTCTCTCCTTTAGCAGGACACGTGGTCACATATCAGAGGTCATCATATCAGGCATATCATCGATTAGAGGATATTGGAACATCAACAATTGAAGGATATCAGAACTTTCCAAGTGAAAACCTTTTAAAAGTTGTGATATGGGTTAAAACGTCGATAACGTTAAAAGCCGCCAGGAATGCCAAAAGAGAAATAACAAAGGAATTCATCGCAACACCAAAGGTGGGCGAGCCCTTTTCTCTCTCGTTTAGCAGGATACGTGGTGGCATATGATTAGCTCCGATAAGGACACATTGTAGCATATGATTGGTCCCTATAAGGACACATGATAGGATCTGATTCACTCTGATAAGGGATAAGTGGCAGTTGACGTCAGCATGACGTGGTGGTATGGAAGGAAACGTGGTAGGAATTTTTGGCATTTTGAGGGGTTCTAATGGGCCATATATGGGTGACACATGACACCACTTAGGAGTCTTTGCATGGCAGTGATGACATCATATCAGAAGTCGGCGATCGAAGGATTGAGGAGTTTGACACTTTATAACAGTTAGCTATTTAAAAGTTCTAATAAGAAGAGGTTTTGATGTGTTGGCACTTGGTCGAAGAACTTATAGAACTAGGGTCTCTAAGCTCTTAAAAAATAAAAAAAGGCCCCTAACAGAATGCTAAAGGACTTAGAACCTTAAGGCTAAGCCTTCGGTCACGACACTTGGTCCTATGGTGAAAGATGAGATAAGGAGCTAAACAAAAAGGGGCCAAGGACATCATAACTCACTGTTTTCGTAATGTCTTTTATTAATAAAGTTCTGATAAGGAAAGGCTACAATATTAAAATATGGTGTAAAAAGCTCTGATATAGCAGCACAGAGGAGTATTGGAGGCATATGGATCAGTAGATGAAGGAGTAAATGAGTGCAAAGGAGTTGGTCGCTAGAATAAATGGCGACTGTCATGGATCAACAAAAATCTCTGAGACAAGGCAACAAGGACAATGATCCACAAAGAAGCCATGTTGAAGTAATGTGAAACTATGAATAAGCATGGAGAAGCCTCAATGGTAAGAGATCTATTCATATAGAGGACTGTGCCTGGTGGAGTGTGCAGGTAGACTGACAATTCATTCTCAGTATGGAGAAACAGTTAGGTGCCCATTCTCATTTTTAATGCAGAGGCAGATACAAAGACAAACACTATAGTAGTATGGAAGAGGCATGCCAAGGTACTCTTGCGCAGTATTGAATACAAGATAGAGTGGCAACATCGATCGGGGAGCAGCGGAGGAACAAAACCCAGGAGCTCAAATGAGAAATGAGGGGGGAGAAACATAATTTCCAGTTAGAGCTAAGTGGAAAAGATCTAAGTGAATGCACTGTTGTGTGATGCTAAGTGAGCCAGTTCTACAGAAAAAGGCTAAGAGTGCCTATGCAGAGGTAGAGACCCTAAGATATATGCTTTGTGAGTAAAGGTCAGTAGTTTCCTGTGTTGTGTATGTAAGGCGGAAGAGTTGTGTTGTTGTGTGAAAGGCGAAGTTGCATGTGTGTTGTGTGAAAGGCAAAGTTGCTTGTGCGCTATGTGAAAGGAAAATTTTCTTATGCCTTGTGAGTAAAGGTGGAAGTTTCCTATCTAGAGAAAGAAGGCGGAGGGTTAAACCTGTGTTGTGGAAGAGAAAAAGGTCGAGAGATGTGTGTGTGCCTTGGAGAGAAGAAGGCCGAGAGATGAGTGCATGCTGATGAAGGGTAGAGACAGAGCTACGTGGACTGTGATGAGTAACTGCTATTGAAGTAGATCAGTGGGCTACTATAGAGTCTGCAGAGTGAGCAAAAATTAAAGTTTTTATCAGGAAGAGTGGCACATGAAGAGCCAACAGAGGTCCTTTCCTACTTAAGGACAAGGTCTACAAAGAAAAGGTAACCTCTTTTGTCAAAATCCTTTTCGTGGATATTGTTTTTCTTGCAATAATTTTGGGCATAAATCCATGGACTATAGATGGCATGCAAGGAAACAAGATGTGTTGGGTAGAAACAACCCAAGAATTCACAAAAAGGCTAGGAGAAGGCATGTTGGCCATGATAGGAGTTTTCACAAAAGCATTGTCAAAAAGAGTAACTCCTCTTCCTCAGTCTTAAGCCATGTTAAATTCTACAACTGTGGAAATCTCGGGCACAAGAGAGATGACTATAGAAATAAGAAGAAATGGAATTCTTCTAAGCATATGCGTGCAAATGCAAAAACTTGGGATTTGAAGACAAGGAGAAAGAATGAAGTTGAGAAATACAGACTTGTATTCAGTGCTCTGTGTCAAAAGAGCAAGATGAAAAGAGGAGGAAGAAATCAAAAGAATGATCTTCCTACTCTTGTAGCAGACCCAACTGTAAGGAAAAAGGGAATCAAGAGGATTTGGGTGAAGAAATAGGAGGTAAAAGGGGAGTTTCCTCTACCCGTGTGCAACCGAGAAGAAGCCCAAAAAGGTGCAAAGAAGAAGCTGGAGAGAAATGCTTCTGACATGACTCGATCTTTGAAGGTATGGAGGAAGAAGGAGGATGATATTCTCAGGGGGAGTAGATCCTCTTTTTCTCTTCAGTAGAGGAAGAGAATGGCCTCAAGGGAGGCTGAATAAGTTACATGAAGGAAGGAAAAAATTATGAAAAGAAAAGTGCATCTGATTGATGAAGGTATGGTTGTGTTTTCTTGCTAATTACAAGAATAAATTGGTTTATTTTGAATGTATAAACATTGAAAAGGAGAATTGCATCCAACGCGAAGAGTACACAACAATATATTATGTTGTGGGAAGAAGATGGCTTGCAGTGGAAGTGTGGAATGATAGGAAGGCCACAGTAAATTCAGGTCCACAAGAACAGTCCTCATGCAGAGGCAAGAAATTTGTTGCAGGAGATAAGCATTAGCAGACAACAATGGGTAGCCTCCGAAAGGGAGATTGTTGAGAAAATGAAATGTTTGCATCTTCGGTGAAGTACCCTTATTTCATTTAAGTTGTAAGTTTTATTACGCATAACAGTCTTGTGTTCATGAAACAAAATTGGTGCAAGCTTTCCATGTCCCTTAACCCTCAATTGGTATCACTATGTCAATTGGTTGTGTTGGGCTCATGTTGAGCAACCTTGTGTGAAAATGGACATTTCCTTTTGAGACAATAAATATTAGAGTTTTCTTGGTACATTGTTCCATTTGTATCATTTCTTTTGGTGCAATTGGTATTAGATGTGAAGCCGTCCCTATTGTAAATATATGATCTCAAGGGGAGAAGTGGAGATGATGAAATAAAGTAAGCACAATCTCGGAAGCTACAACAATAGTGAGGTCCAAGAAGAAATGAATCATCATTAATTGGTATTTGCAGCATAAAAAATACCATGAGTTGTTTAATTGGTATCAATCTTTAATTGATACAAAATATTCATTAGTGGAGAGAGTGCTCAGCCAATAACCATAAGGTGTCCAAAACTGAAGGCATTCAAATCAGAGGCAATATATGTTTAGGGGGAGCATATCAAATATGCCAAGTTTTTGGAGTAGCAACAATGACAGTCCTAGAAGAGATGGTTGTGAGGCAGAATACACATCTTAGGAGCTAGACTCTGGTCTTCACTACCAAGTGATTGCATGGAGATAGAAAGGCAACTTGTAGCCCCTTTCCATTGAAGTCAAAGGGGGAGAGAATAGTGGAGAAGATGTGATGGCCTGTTTAGAAGAAAGAAGGCCATTGGTGTCTCATGCAATGAGATGTGTGGAAGCAGCATGAGGCTTGGCCATCACATGAGGAGAAGGATGGAGTGTTGCCATCAATGCCAAAGGGGTAGATTGTTCAACAAATGGCATTGTCTGGATGGCCAGTCGCCTAGTGAAGGCATCTGCAAGTGTGTTGGCATTGAGGTCAACAGTCATGCTAGGGAAATGTGTTGGGTAGTGATAAGTGCCTAACTGTTGGTAGAAGTGTTGCCATGGATGTCAACCAGACTATCTTGGATGCTTGTTACATCAAATGTTAGCAGTGATGGCCCAGGAGGAATCCCATGGTTGTTCATGGCTCAAAAGGATTCCTATGATAGCTGCAAACTTCATTTAGAGAATAATTATAGTAGTAGCATTATTGGAGAAGCCATAAAATGATGATTACTATGATGGACCAAATGGAAGTCCATGATAGTTGTAGGCTTCATACCCAGGATCACCTTGGTGGTTGTGAGTTTAGTTCTCTGGAGAGTCAAGGAGAAGAAGAGTGTCAGAGAGTTTGGATCCATATTAGAGGTAGCATATGGGATCAAATCCTACATTGGACCCTCTCCATTGGAATTTTCTCTAGAATAGCTTTCCTACGATATACAGAAGTCTCGAAATGGATTCCTGGTTCAAAATTTATGGCCTACTGAAGTTTAGGGATTTGAAGCCTTAGGTAGGAAGGAATATCACATATTGGAGATCGGTGATCCAACATATTAGATATTGAAAGATCGGAGGCCAGAAGTATCAGTGATTTCAACCCTGGAGATCATCCATATCGGCGATCACATATCGGAGATTAGAGATATCGGTGCATCACAACATTGCAGTCAGGCATATCGACGATCGCATGTCCGAGGTCTAATACATCAGAGCACGCAGTGTCAGAGCTAAGAGGAGATCAGAACATCGATGATCACAACATAGGAACTTCTTCAGTGGTGAACCTTTACAATGTTGCAATATCGATAAGGGCATATAGCATTAAAATCGCCGAGGAATGCCAAAGAAAAATTAACAAAAGCTTTCGGTGTAAAACCAAAGGTGTGGAAACCTCTTTCTCTCTCCTCTAGGAGGACACGTGGTTGCATATATAAGATCAACATATCAGGTGTATCGACGATCAGAGGAGATCAAAACATTGCCAATAAGAGGATATTAGAACTTTCCAAGTGAGGACTTTTAAAAGTTGTGATATGGATTAAAACATCGATAACGTTAAAAGCCTTTGGGAATGCCAAAAGAGAAATAATAAAGGAATTCATCGCAAAACCAAAGGTGGGCGAGCCCTTTTCTCTCTCCTCTAGTAGGACACATGGTGGAATATGATTGGCTTCGACAAGGACACATGGCAGTGTATGATTGGTCTCAATAAGGACACATGGTTGGTTCTGATTGGCTCGGACAAGGGACAAGTGCCAGCTGATGTCAACATGACATGGCGGTACGGAAGGAAACGTGGCAAGAAATTTTGGCATTTTAAGGGGGCCTAATGGGCCATATCTAGGTGACATGTGTCATCACTTAGGAGTCACCACATGGTAGTGATGATGTCATATTTAAAGTCGGCAATTAGAGGATTGAGGAGTTCAACACTTTATAACATTTAGCTATTGGAAAGTTTTGGTAAGAAGAGCTTCCAATGTGTTGGTACTTGGTCGAAGAACTTATAGAACCAAGGGTGCTAAGCTCTTAACAAAGGAAAAAAGGCCCTGAAAAAATGCTAAAGGACTTAATACCTTAAGGTTAAGCCTCTAGTCATCACACTTAGTCCTATGGTGAAAGATGCGATAAGGAGCTAAACAAAAAGGGGCCAAGGACATCAGAACTCATTGTTTTCGCAATGTCTTTTATGAATAAAGTTCTGATAAGGCAAGACTATGATATTACATTATGGTGTAAAAGGCTCTGATATAGCAACACAAAGGAGTATTAAATGTGTATGGGTCGACATCTACAGGAGTAAATGAGAGTAGAGAAGTTGGTTGTTGGAATAAATGGCGACTATCATGGATCAACATAAAACTCTGAGACAAGGAAACAAGGACAATGATCCATAGAGAAGCCATCCTGAAGTACTGTGAAACCATGAAATATCATGGAGAAGCCTTAGTGATAAAAGATCTATTCACAGAGAGGACTCTGCTTGGTGGAGTGTCCAAGTGGACTGAGAATTCATTCTCAGTATGGAGAAACAATCAGGTGCCCATTCTCATGTTTAATGCAGAGGCAGAGACCAGGATAGATGCTACAACAATATGGAAGAGCCATGCCAAGGTACTCTTGCACAGTGTTGAATATAGGACAAAGTGGAAGCATCGATGAGGGAGTTGTAGAGGAACATAACCCAGGAGCTTAGATGAGAAATGAGGGGGAAGCAACATAGTTTCCATTTAGAGCTAAGTGTAAAAATCTCTGTGTGAGGCTAAGTGAGCCAGTTATGCAGAGAAAGGCTGAGAGTGCCTATGCAAAGGTAGAGACCCTGAGAGCTGCACTATGTGAGTAAAGGTCGGTAGTTTCCTGTGTTGTGTGTGTAAGGTGGAAGAGCTGTGATGTTGTGCGAAAGGTGAAGTTGCCTATGTGCTATGTGAAAGGCGAAGTTTCTTGTGCGCTCTGTGAAAGGAAAATTTTCCTGTGCGCTGTGAGTAAAGGTGGAAGTTGCCTGTGCAAAGAAAGAAGGCCGAGAGGTAAGCTTGCATTATGGAAGAGCAAAAGGCCAAGATCTATGCGTGTTCCTTGGAGAGCAGAAGGTCGAGAGATAAGTGCATTTTGATGAAGAGTAGACACAAAGTTACATGGATTGTGATGAGTAACTGCTATTGAATCAGATCAGTGCACTGCTACAGAGACTGCAGAGTGAGCGGAAATCAAAGTTGTTATCAAGCAGAGTGGCTACCAAACTACAAAGAACATTCAGTTCCTATTTGAGTGTGGGTTAGTGCTTGCAAATAGGAATTTGGTGCTTCCATTCTCTAGTGGGTCCTTGAGAAAGCTTGGGGGTTGGTGCTTGCATACATCCAAGGAGCTGCAAGTTGGTTCTTGCAACAAATCCATGAGGTCAGTGCCTCACATGGTGCTTTTGGTAAGCTGGAAAAGTGTCTACAAAAAGAGGGAGTTGGTGCTTCCTACTATTCGATGCTAGAAAACAATCACAGGGAGTTAGTGCTTCCTATGAGTGGGTGCTCACAAAACAAATTGATGTAATAGAGTAGGTGCTCTTATTTTACATCAATAATAACAACAAGCTTGGTAGTTTTTTCCCGAAAGGGTTTCCATGTGAAAAACCTTGTGTCTCATGTGTATGATACTCATGGTGTGTATGCTTGTACGTTGATTTCATATTGTTGCCATATTATATGTTGCTGATCATTATATGGATGGTTGCCAAGCTTGAATCGGAAAAGTAAATTGGCCTAAAAAGTTTAAAATGAGCCTCAATACTGATTCACCCCCCCGCCCCCCCCCCCTAGTATTATCATTGTTTCCAACATTGACATGGGTTGAATATTGCACATACATTGTCTCAATGGAGTGTGTTATGCTTGTCCAAGCTTATGTAAAAGAATGCACTCATGAACTTGTTTCAAACTGAGCTTGTGTTAGCAAGTGACTTCGACTGATCAAAAAGTGACTATGGAATGACTGATCGCAAGATCCACAGTGGAAGTGAAGTCATTGGAAATGATATTTTTGAAAAGCCCTTAATAAATCGGTGGTAATGCATTGCCAAGCCTAAGAAGGATCTTATGTTGGCAATGTTTTTCGGTGTGGTCGATTCCATAATAGTTTTGATTTTCTCTGGATCCACTGTTGTCCCTTTCCCTGATATAACATGGCCTAGGTATTGGATTTTATTTTTGTAAAAATCGCACTTGCTAAACTTCGCGTACAGTTGGTTTTCTTACAAAATCTGTAGTATTGTTCTCAAGTGCTGCTCATGTTCCTCCAGGTTTTTCAAGAATTTTAGTATATCGTCGATAAAAATCAATACAAATTTATCTAGAAATGGCTGGAAAATGTCGTGCATTAGGCTCATGAACGTGGTTGGTGCATCGGTGTTGAGGGACAAAGTCCCCTAGGGTCTTGGGTCAATACCCTAGTAGATTAGGGGTTATCTATAAAGAAAAGCAAGCATACCACACATCCATGATGCTAATATAAATAAACTACACAAAGAGAGGTGCACCTGGGGGTCCTTCATTTGGGAAGATCCAGCCAGGGTCCAAACCCTCTTGGAGTTCCTTTCGATCCTTCAACCTGCAAAACAATCAATTCAAGAAAGCACAACAGTATATTGACCAAGCATCATAAAGAAATCATCTTCATAGCATATTGAAAGGTAGTTAGTTATACAATTGAAACAACCATTCATATGTAAATCATAATATTGATATCATAAACATGAAGAAGATTTATATCAGGAACAAGACAAGTGTTTCTTTTATTATAGATAACTAAAGTACAGAAAGGAATGATTTCACCTGAGTCTTCCTTTCACAGGCTCCAAGCAAAACCGTCCTTTGGATTCGTCCAGTCTCAAGCCTTCAATAAACTCCTTCCATGACTCACACCAAGATATCTCAACTAATGGAAAGACATCATAACTCAAGGAAACAAGGGTTTCTTGTAATGGGGGAAGTGTTGGAAGCACAGGGATCTTCAGACCTAGTCAGGGATAATCTCAGCAAAGTGATTTTTCTCTCTCTTCTCTCCTCCTTAGTCCTTCCCATTGAAGCCTTTTTATACTTCTCCCAAAGTGGTTTTTTAGTTGGGAGTTCGTTGGGAACAGTTGGGCCACGGGCACTAATAGGTAATCAACAGGTAAAACCCATGATCTCCACCCGAAATTAAAGAGATTTAATTTTTTTAAGTGTTTTAAGACATATACGTGGGTTGGGTATACACAAACCCGCGTACACACGCGTTTAACTCAGGGCAATGTTGCGTATAAGGAGTAAAACACTATTTTTTAAGTATTTGGACCAGGTCTGGAAGGAGGGTTTGCCCTAGGCCATGAGTGCAGCATCACAAACATCAAGAGTGAGATTTGGAGCTATAATAATTGGTAAGGCCAAAAGGCAGTACCACGAACTCATAATGTCCATAACAGGTTCGGAATGCGGTTTTACATATGTCTTCATCCTTTATTATGATCTAGTGGTACCAAAACCTTAAATCAATTTTTGAGAACACACTAGCTCCCTGCACTTGATCAAATAATTCATCGATTTGAGGTAGTGGGTACGTGTTCTTGATGGTCAGCTTATTTAGCTGACGATAGTCAATGCACAATCGTAAGGTTCCGTCCTTTTTGCATACATATAGCATAGCAACTCCCCAAGGAGACTCACTTGGGAAAATGTACCCTTTATCTAAAAGTTCTTGAAGCTGCATTTTAAGTTCAGTCAACTCTGGAATACTCATATGATAGGGGGCTTTCGAAACAAGGGTTGCTCGAGGCACTAGCTCAATGGTAAAATCGATATCTCACCTTGGCAATAATCCAGGAATAGATTAAGGAAATACGTCAACGAAATCCTGGATTATAGGGATATTCCCTAAATAGGTCATCTTATTTTTATCATTGTTGTACCCTACCTGGAAAACATAAATCTGGCAACCTTTCCTTATACATCTTCCAAGCTGATTGGCCATAATAAGGTGTAACTTGATATTTTTCTTGATTCCCTGAATTTCCTTTCGCTGTCATGACTCGGTAAGATAAATTACAAACTTTTCTTTGCAATCCACAAGTGACTAGCAACCTTCTAACCAGTCTATCCCTATTAATACATGATATGAGCACAGGGGAAGAATATTCAGATTAGCCCGAATATGCTGTCCTGAAACTATTATAGGGCAGTTTTCTGTTTTAGCAGACACCTTTCTTTTTGTTCTAGTAGCTAGTTGAACTAGCCACGACTGCTTATATTCACTGCTTTGCAGTTGACACCTTTCTACCACTTTAGGACGAATGTAACTTAGGCTAGCACCTGGATCAAATAAAACAGAAACAGATTGATCAGTAATCATACCTTCGCATTTGATCATGGTGGGCTAATATTCCACTTGATGATCGTCCAAGACAACATTAATTTTGGGCATGCTCCTTGCGATATCCCCTACCATAGAGGCTTCTTGCATGTTAGAAAGTTTCTCAATTCGAGCTTTGTGTGGAAATTTTTTATAATAATGCGCTTCTCCACATCCCCAACATTGCAGTGGTGGTTTTGGTGGCTGTTCAGTAGCAGTTCTGCTAATTCCTTCAGGTTGTCTATTCTTTGTGAATGTCTGAGTTCTGGGCAGATTTCTTGCAAATTTTCCGAAGGTCCTTTGTTGATTGTTTTTGCCATTTATGGCTTTTTGATGCCTGTTTGGTGGTAAATTCCTCATTTTTTTGGCAGTAACTCCTTTAGATCCTTCATTTTTCTGCTTCATCTACTGATAACAGACACAGGCTTTCCGGACTGCATTGTCCATGGTTCTTGGATAATCGAATTCTATTTTTTCCTTCATGAAGCTGGTCAAACTGCTAATAACGAGTGAATCTTAGCTTTATCCTCTTGCATATATGGGACATATTGCAACAGGGAAGTAAAGCATGCTACATATTCATCCATGGTCAGGGTTCCCAGTCTTAACTCATGGAACTCCTTTGCCTTTTCTTCATAATAAAGTTCTGTTAAATATTTATCTTTAAAGTGTTTCTGGAATTCTTGCCATGTTATTTGTTCCTCATCAATATTTCTTACGGTTTTAGTTTCTTCCCACCAGAGGGTGGATTTTCCTCATAATTGGTGAACTGCCAACCTTGCTTTAAGTTTGTTAGTGTATTCATAAATCTGGAAGTATTTACCCATGCCTATCAGCCAAGCTTTTGTTGCTTCTTCTGACTCTGCTTCGAATAGTGAGGGTTTGATTTTCTTGAACTCGCCTTGTAACTTTGTTGTCTGCCTTTTTGGCTTCCTTTGATCAAAAAAATTATCTAAACACCCTTCATCTTATTCTTTATGAACTTATGTGGATTCTGCATTATCTTCCTCATTATGAGCAATTGGGGTCTTTTCTCTATTTTTTGTACTGGGGTCTGGTCCCCTCTGATTTTGTCGATCGAACAAACTTTTAAGGATCTTCACTTGTTCTTGTCTTAACCGTTCGTTGTCCATCTTGAGGTTCATCATCTCTGCTCGAAGTTGTTGTACTGTTTTGAGTAGGGCAGCATTAGCCTGTCTCAATTCTTCTCCAAATTGTACCCATAATTCTGGGTTGGCCTTTACATAAGGAACCTCTGACTGGCTCGACGATCTAGGGCTCCTCCGCATTTTATCCTTGGTGCTGATAACAATTCCCACTTTCACTTTTTGTGTTCATATTCAACCAAAACTCAGTTTATTTTATTTCATATATATAGAAGTATCATAACTTAATCGATTGTTAAAATAACCCAGAAGTCTCATTATGTGAGCCTGGGCTCTGATACCATTTGTAACATCCTAACTATATATATAAAAAAAATCCTTTTACCTATCGAATATAAATCATTGTCTAAGCAATTATATTCATTCCCCGGTCCATTACTTCATGGACCCATATGATTGAAAGATATTAACATTGTTTGATTACATGAGAATATGTTGCAGGGTTTGTATGTGGTCTCCATGCTAGAAGTCTATGTGGGTCACTCCATAGTTGTTTGCATTTACTCCGTGCGCTTTGATCAACCTTGAGCAAGCTCCCCTCCATTAAGGCGGGAGAGCCCCCAGGTCTCCTCTTGCCAGGTTCGTTCATCCTTGTACTAGCTACCTGTGTTGGCATTAATGAATGTACCTACCATGCCTTGGAAGAGTCTCGCAGCTGTGCATCTGGCTGCCTATCTGTCGTTCGATTTGATATGATTTATAGTCTTGATGTTTCAGGTTTGGTTGGAGGGTTTATTGACTATTTTGGCAGAAAGGTCGGTTCATTTGTCCATGCTTTGTCTCGACGCTCTGCTTTGTTATGGTGACCCTGTGAATATCTTCGATCAAATTAGATCTGATGCTTCAGGTGCATATCTTTTCTTGCTTGTTGATGACATTACTTTGTTAAGCCTTTTTCCGTTGCTATTTCGGTATGCTGTGACGGTTTATGAGTTACTTGATGGGTTTCATGGTCATTCTAGAACAACTATGAAGGGTACGACCTGGTCTTTAGCAGTCTTGAGGAAAGAGTTGCTTCCATGACAACCTGAGGTAAGCATTGCTCAACTGTGACAATTCAATGTCTTTAAAGTTTATATGTTTTCCCTATTTTTTTACTTCAGCTGAGGTTGTCTGGTTCTAGTGTAGGCTTGGTCACTGCTTCGATGGCTACCCAACTCCTGCTCAAGTAAGCCATCCCTATCTCCCAAGGTTTTTCATATATAGACTGAGCTATAGCAGTGATTTGGTTTCTTATAGTTGATTTATTGTGCAGTTAAGGTCTCCGTAGCTGGTTTGAAACCCTGATTTGATCTGTGCATTTCCAAGAGCGACCTCCTTGCTAAACTCCGCTCCTTTCCTCGCTTTCCAGGTGTGTTGGAATCTACATTTGTTGTGCCTTGGTTCTGCGAACCGATTTCTGTGATAGAGGGTTTCATGAGTTATAATAGCTGGTGTTTGAGGCTATGGCCATGATGGTGATTCTGATTAGGAAATGTAGTAATTTTTGATGTTGTGGGTATTATCGGCTTATATAATCCATCTTAAGGTTTGTACTGCTTGGTCTTTTCCTGTATTGTTCTCTTCGGACACTTCATAGAACTTGTTTTATGAATTTTATACAATGCTCCATATCTGAATTGTTTTAACAAGATACAATTATATTTTGACTGTTAATGAATTTTGGGTTTATGTATTCCAATTCGTTGTGGAAATCAGTTAATGAGTTTGAAATGGTTGAATGTAATTATCCGAGGGGTATTTATTTTTATGATTCTCTCAGATGATTTGATGAACTATGCCATTCCTTTTTGAATGAATTTAGTAGATAAGTTTAATTGTAAATGTAACAAGCATGATTAGGAATCACGAGATTCAGTTAAAGGAATTGGGGTACACAACTCTAGATGAGTTCCTTCCAAACTCGTCCGAGGGCTACAAACCCTAGGTCTCTGTCTAAACACGATGCAAATATAGGGTTTAACAGAATGCATTTTAAAAGGTTCTCCTTGTTGACTTTATTCTACAGTTGAAGGAATATTTCCTGAGCGTATTTGAAGAAGTGATATTTAGATACATTGCAAATATGAATATTTTACAGTCTTG